>JALJVW010000241.1:1780000-1895000 GCA_024865655.1 Emberiza elegans | reverse complement strand
TATCTCAGCCTGAGTTTTACCTGTGCTTTACCTGATTAACTAAGCTGAGCCTGGTGCTGCCACAGAACAAGTCAGACGCGCTGAAGCTGAAGGGAAAATAAATCAAAAGTTTAAGGATTATTCTTTATTCAGACTGTGATCCCTCAGCAAGAAAATGTCTCAGGGATGTGTGTTTATCTTGGTCTGGGCCCACTTTAGCAGTTTTTACCCTTTGGCTTCACCTCAAGCAAAACAATATCAAGTGAGCCAAAAGTGATGATAAACACACACACACTCACACACAGAGCTCTGAAGTTTCTCCTTCCCGAGCAGGGAAAAGGCTCCACCAGCATCGTGCTGGAGTTCCTCTCATTCCCAGCACTGCCAAGTGACAGCTTTATTGTTGGATAAAACAAATTAATTGCCCCAACTGTCTTAACTAGTTGCTAGAAATGAAATTCTTCGCTTGTTTAGCTGCCAAGAATAATGACAGAAATATAAACATGTTACAAAACCGAGGGTTTCTCAGGAAAGCTAAATATAATGGGTCTAATTTTGCCCTGGGCAGATGCACTGGGGCACTTCCCAGCGACTTCTGAGAGAATTTCATGAGTGTTTTTAAAGGAGAGTGTATCCCCCACACTTGACATATCAAGTGCACATCCCTCTCTCATTGTTATTTTTGCTCTTTCTTTTCTCCTGTGTACAAGTGCCTTTGTGCCTTTCTCTTTGCACAAAGGCTGATCATAATAATTTTAAAATTTGCCTGTGTTCCTTACAAAGACTGTGTCTCCCTGAAAGGAATTCCTGCAAGCCCTAGAAGAAGGAAAAACCATTTTAAGTGTGCTCAGTGGAGACGAATGTTTTGAAAAGCTTGGCTGATTTCTTGGCATTCAGGAAAACCAGAAGCCCCTGCCCTTGCACAGACAAACACCCAGACATTTGCTGGGTGTTTGGGCAGAATTTGGGAGCCTCTGGAGTTAGGGAAAAGGTACAGAGAACGTCCTGATGAGGTAAAAGGAGAAGTAATTTAATTGTCTAACTCCTTCTGTGCTCGAGAATATCAGACAGATGGGGAGGATAAAACAAGGAGCTCAATAATTAATTTTCATGTTCCTCACTAGTGGGACCTCTTTAATCCCTGTTCCTGTGATTATAGAGAAAGGTTGGATTCTGAAGTTTCACTCATTAGCTACGCGTTGTATGAAAATACCTGTATTTTCAAAAGGAATAGTGACAAGAATGAAAAATTTCTGCTATTAGAAATATCTTGGTGTCAGGGACTTTTGTGAAAGAACAAAAACTCTCTGATTCCCTCAGATAAATAATGAAACAGATGGTTGTTGGGGGGTTAAAGGTCAAACCTTCCCTGTTGACTAAAACACAAGGTTGACTTAAAAGATTTCCCGAAGTTATTCAAGATGCAGCACATCAGCCCGTGTCTCCTGCCTCCTAATGAAATGGTGTGGGCTTCCTTAAAAACACCATTCCAGGGGCTCCTTGCAGGAATTCCAGCGCCCATTCCAGCTCCAGACTGAGCCCCTGCAAGCTGCATCTCTAATAAAGGATATTGGTGAATAATTAGGTGAGCTCTTCCAGGGATGTAGGTTAGGAAAAGGCTAAATAACAGCATTTAATCCATTTCCTAAGCAAACCACTCGCTTCTCACCTGAAACGGGAGTTGATAAAGTCACCATGAAAACCTGGGAAGTTCTCAGGAAATTATCAATAAGGCAAATTGGGAAAATGGGAAGAAAGCAAACAAATGCTGTGTGTGGGGCTGAGCCTCTGCTTTCGTGAGCAGGCTCCTGTTAAAGGAGACCAGGGCATTTTTAAAGCAGCCCAACTAAAGAGACAGATGCTGGAACTCGGATGATTCGACACAATTTGAGCGCAAATTGTCCAATCAGTCAAACACACAAACACTTCAAGGTAATTTTGGTAAATCCCTATTGTGATCTAATTTCTTATTAAGGAGAATAAAGCAGGCTGCCATTGTAATTCATCAGCCCCTTGCACTGCAGAGCGACAGCTGGAGTTCATTTCATGCTTTTCTCCGCAAAAAATAGACTTCAATTTCTGGAATTACCAACAACAGCCTTTGACTGAATATCTACATTATTTTTATTATTATTATTATTATTATTTTGCCAAACAGAATTTAAAACTAGAGGGAAAAAAAAGTAGCTGAAATCTGAGGAGGCCATTGAGATCAGAGTTGATTTAAGGACCAAATCCATGAGTGTTATGGAGGAGCTTTCAAGGTGCAGGGCAGAGGACAGGTTTTGTTTCTTGAGAGGGCATTGCTGTGGTTTAAAGCCGAGAGGTGGCAAATTCAATGTCCCTCGTCTGCATCAGTGCTGCCTTCCCAAACAAAATCAAGCATCACTTCCTCATCCAGAGCTGGACCTGGCTCCCATGGCCCTCCCCAGCCCACCTCTGCAGGCTCTCGCACCTCGAGGAGTTGTTCCCACAACAAGGGGAACCCATGGGCATTTGGGGTGCAGGGTCTTGAAGGGTGGAAAAAACAGTGTGGGAAACTCTTTCCATCCTGTGGAAAATGCTGTTTGTCTGTGGAAGATTTCCGTCATGATGAAAGGCAGCCCTCGGACAACTGAAGGAAAAATCAGCCTGGTTTCCCACAACAATCAGTCTGAGGGCCAGGAAGCGTTTTAGGGTCAAGTGCCTCCTGCAAGCTGGACAAAGCAGATCCTCCTGTGCAATTCCCCCATCTCCTCTAGGACTCTCTTTACACCAAAACTACTCCCTCCAGGCATTATAAAACAGGATAAAGTTCCCCATCCCCGGGTGTATTTGAGGCCAGGTTGGATGAGGCTGGAGGAAGATGTCCCTGCCCATGGAACCGGGGGATATTTAAGATCCCTTCCGACCCAGGCTTTCCTGTGGTGATTCCACAAACACCAGCATGGGAAATGCCTTGTGTGAGTGTACCCATATGTGTCCATGAGTGTGCAAGATCATTTCCTTCTGCTTGCACACCTTCCCTCCCCAGGTCCCCATTCCATGTCCCTGCTGCCACCACTGATGTTACAAATGGCCCCACTCACAGCAGCAGCCACGGGAATGCAGTAAGTAAGACAAATAACAACCTCTTATGTGGTAATTTGCAAATAAAAGTTCATTTTCCTTTCAAGGAGGAGCACAGCCCCGTGTGTGTGTGAGGGAGAAGAGAGGGAATTCCACGTCTCTGCTGCCACAGGGACGAGGGATGTGCAGCCACAAGTCGACCTGATTTTTATTTTTTCTTTCCAAATACAAAATGACCTGTTAGAGCATCCCTGGGAGAATATGAATTAGCCCAGGTCAATAGGAGGTCAAATAGACAGGGTCCTAAAATCCCTTTACTACTTTGTAGTATCTTATGCTAATTCAGTTCCCTTCTCTGTGATAAACAAAGCCAGTTGAAAGTAGATAGCATCACACAGTGATGGGTCCCAAAGCTACAATTTAATACAAATCTAGTAATTCCATTATACAACACATCCAGTTCATTTAGAGGCAACGAATACTTAAGAAGGTCCAGGATTGAAATGCCTCAGCTGATACTTTAAAAATATAAATAATCCAGTAAAATTTCATTTGTCACATAAACCTAATAGCTGTGTGTGATGGAAATGCTGCCTGTCCTTTCAAACATTTTTTAATGCAATTCACAGGCCCTAGGTCCTTTTGCACCAATATTGCAGGGGTTTAGGCACGTAATCAGCAGAAACAAAATTAAAAAAAAAAATCCTGTCTGTCTTCTCTTTGCAAAAGGTGATAAGGGTCTAATGAGAATTGCTGAATTAATAAAGCTGAGCCTCTTACGGTGTTTTACAGGTGATGCTTTTCACCTTGGCAGGATTTTGCGGAAGGATGCAGCGCCTGTGGGGCAGGGGAGAGGAGAGTGGTGAGAGAAAGGTGCTCCTTTGCCAGGAGCATCAGGACACTCTTGGGAAGAGCCTCTGGGTCCACTTTTAACAGGGATGCAGAGCCCCAGCTGGAGCAGGAACCTCCCGGGCTGGGGCTTTGCAGGCAAACTGGCAAAACTGCTCTGCAAAGTCTCGGGATTGTCGTGGAAAAGCCTAAAATCAGGCAGGAGAGTCACACACCTCCAAAGAAAGCAGTTCCTGGGAAATAAAGAGGTGTGAACATCTCCAGACCCAGTGCTGCTGGGATATTTGCTTTTCAAGAGAGCACTTAGGGCAGGAAAATGAGTGAAAAGTGAGGTGGTGATTTAACCTCACATCTCTAAAGCAGGTGTCTAAATTAGGGGCATGAACTTCCCAAAGCCTGGCAAAGGAATTCCCGTGAAGGGAGACTCTTCTCTTCCATTTTCCCATCCTACTGCTGCTTTCTCAGGCCGCAAGAAGGCTTTTCTTTGCTGGTCGCTGTTTCCATCAATTTTAGCAACTCCTAAACTTCTAAGAGCTGGGAGATAATTAAGAGGTGCTTGGGGAGGAGGCTGGATTTCTCTGGGCCATTCTTCTTGGAGGTGCAGTGTGTTGGGGAGTTGGTTTCTTTTCACAAACAGAATGGGACTGGAATAGGTTCCTTGAGCTTTTATTGTGGTATCAGCCTCATTGCATGGTCGAGACAATAGAAAGATGGCAAAGAAAGCTGTTACTGCTAGCAACAGCTAAAGATTTCTTTGGTACAGAGCATTTAAAAACTTTCTAGCCAATAGCATATTGGCCAAGCCTAAAACTCAATTTGTCATTTCAAGTCCTTGTTTACCATACTATTGTAACTTTTTCTGCCTTCAGACTTGGTAGCTACAGCTGATTCTATTTTCTCTGCTCTTTCTGTTTCTAAAGCCTACTTTTCCCAGCTTGCTGAAAATCTTACCTTTATTATTTCCCACAGTGCAGCATTCCAGGCCTTCTCTCTCCCTCCAAGGAGGGGGACCAGGTTTGGTCAGGGCAGAGTTTGGGAGGAGTTTTGGCCCTGGGAAATCCTCTGGCTCTCCCTGGGAAAGGTAAACCCAGGTGGGGACTGGACAGCAGCACCTCGGGAGGAGGAGGAGGGCACTCCTGGGAAGGGCTTTGCAACTTGGAAGGGAAATTTGCTGCTGCTGAATTGAGGTTTTTTTCCCGTTTTTTGTGTCTGCTTGACATCCTCTTTCCAGGTGAGCGCCTGTGACCTTTTCACACGTCCTGGCTGAACTCGTGTCCTGTCCTCCAACCCTCTGCGTGTGAGATCTGGGCAGTCAATGGGTGAGTCGTGTCAGAGGCCAGCTGGGTTTTTATTAATTACATCATCATTTGGGTGAGATGTGCTTCTGCAGGGCTCGTAACACTTTTTGTGATGATCTCAAGGCTCCGCTGTGATTAAGAGCTTTTAGAAAGTCTGGCTGAAGGCACATCAAGGAAAAAGTTGTAAACTTTTGTTTTTGTTTCATGCTGCAAATGAAACAATCAACGCTGAGATGAACAAAGCTGGATTTGTGTCACCTGGAGTCATAAAGGAGTTGTTTAATCTGTCAGATGTCTTTTTTTTAGTTGGCCGTGCACTCTTTTTGCAGCCAAAATTTAATGGTAGAATTCCTGAGTTATGTTATGAACTGTGTTTCAGATTTTGGGCAAATTAAACACTTTGTTTTGGGAAAAGCAATTTTTAAAATTAAACATTAAATTTTTCTTTTAATAGACTTTCCCTTTCAATAGAACTTCATATACACAATTCTGACTTTTCTCTGTGCCCTTATAGAAAATACACTTCAGTCCTAAATACTTAAAAATTTTAAAGAGAAATAAAGAAAATTTCAGCATTGTATGTTCTCTACTCTCACAGATTCCTTCATCCAGCCAAAGAGAAGGTTATTTTATAATTTCTCCGTGGTTTTATGGGATTTTCCCTCTGTGCAATATTCCAAGTACCCAGAGTTCACCACTGCTCCTTACTTTCACCAGCTCTTGTTGCATCACCAAAAAAAAAATCCAGGACGTTCTGACTGGAAAAAAATGCTGGGGATAAAATGCTGCCCAAATGAAATGAATCCATTCAAGTATGATTTAAAATCTTGTTTTCTTTCTCTAAGCTATCTTGTATTTGAAGGAGGTTTAGGCTGTGGGGCAGGAACAACCAGGTTGTTACAACCAGGCCAAATATGAACGGTTCAATAACTGATCTGGACTTGAATTAAATTGTGTGGAGCATAAATTTCAGACTTTAGTCTCAGGATCAATGCCAAGTGAAAGAAATGATGCATTAAATAGTAGTTTCTTATTTTCTCCCATGCTTTTTTGCATTCCAGCAAGGAAGTCCTGCAAGATCCTCCAACTTCCTCAGCTGAGTTTAACTGAACTAAATAAAGAGTAGCCAGGATTTTTTTTCCTTTTTTTTTTTTTTTTTGGTGGATTTTGAGCTTTTTTTCCTTCCAACTTATGATGCATTTTTTATATTCTGCTCCTGCACACCCAGTATTTATTCCTGCAGTTTACATTGGTGAGATTCGGGGAGTTCCTGCCCCACGGAAGCCTGGGGGAAGTGCAAGACGTTTCTTTCCCTGGATGAATTGGATCTTCCATGATTCTCTGAGTATAAAACCAGCCAAAACCTCACATCTTCTTCCATCAAGCTTTGCTTGCAGCCTCTCCCCAGACTGCGCACCCAAGGAGTCAGATGGAAACAGCAGCCAACACGTGGTGCTGTAAGGCTGCTCCCAAAGCTCGGCTTTTCCTTAGGCTTAACTCTTCCAGGAGCAACTGAGAGCACTTGAGCAGCTCAGATGAAGCCTAATCTTTGTATTCAAGAAAAATTATCGTTATTTCAGCATCTCTTTAATCTCTGCATAAAATTTGTTTCTTTCCTGAACGTCTCTTTCCTTTAATTTTTTCTCTCTCCTGACAATCTTGCTTAGAAAAAGGCTTGGGGCGTAGAGATGATACAGAGCATTTATTTAAGCTTGAAATGCTGTCCTGGTCTGGAAAAACAAGGTTTGCCTGATTTCCAAGTTTCTACATGAGATTTAATGAGTCACATCTGGTGGTTCTTCCCATCGTGTTGCATTCTGAACCTTTCTGGGCAATTAACTGGTTGGGGATGAAAACACCCACACTGGGGATGGGTCAGTGGGCGTATCCAGGCTCAGAACTCTGCTCAAATTGTTAAGTCTGCCTCCAAAAGAAAAAAAAACAGATTATTTTCATTATTTTCATTATTTTCATTATTTTCATTATTTTCATTATTTTCATTATTTTCATTATTTTCATCTGATGGATTCATTGGGGCATTTGTAGAGCGTGGAGTAAACACCAAACTTTGTCTGCTCCATAAATATTGGCTGGTGGAGATGGTCAGAGCTCCTCCCTTCTCATCTTGAACTTAAAACAAATGGCAAGGGCCAAATAACAACTTCTGTGTGATTGCACTTGTTGTGGCCATCCAATAATTGATGGTGTAAGTTACTTGAACTGCTCTTGGTTTAGAGGTATTACTGGATTGAAAAGTAGAGTATTTTTTAAAAACTCACAATTAATACTACTACTACTACTACTACTACTACTAGTAAATACATAATATTTTTTTTGTCAAAAAATACAGTCCACATTTTCAGCTCTAGCAGGAGTTGTGCAGCCAAAAAATCTCCTCAGACACTGAGAAGTGGGGTTGGGTCATTGCTCAAGGTTTCTGCTTCTTTCTTTTTGCGTTTTCCCCCTGGAGCCTTACAGGTGAGTGTTTTTCCCTGGATATTTTCCACGCTGATTTCTGGGCCAGAGCTCAGTGCTGAGCTGTGCCAGTGCCTTCAGCACTGCTGGGAAGGGCAGGGGGAGCCAGGCGTGCTGTTCTCCACGTCAGGCTCATTCCTGACCTGTGATCTGGGCAGTTTCGGCCAGCGCAGTGGCTGTTTGCATCTCAAGTGATGCTCAGTCCCAAATCTGTGCAGCACAAATCCCAAAGAGCAGCTTCCTTGCCCTTCTCCAGGTGGGAATTCCTTCTCCAAATCCCTCTGTGGTGGTGGGGGTGGAGAAGAGAGAGGTTCCCATGAACACAGGTGCTGCCAGAGCAGGATTTGGAATGGCTGCAGCACCTCAATATTTTAATAAAATGTACTTAAATTAAATCCTAATGCATTTGAGGCCTGAATTTCAACAGCAAAATGGTGTTTGAGAGGAAATGCTGTGAGCTGGAGGGCCAGGCAGCCCTGTGTGCCTTGGCTCAGCTCCTCGCTGCACGTGGGAAGTGAAACCAAACATTGTGAAACCAGCTCAGGTCTGAACTGTCTGCTCAAAAGAGTAACATCTCTAGTTTTTACATGAATTTTTAATTTTAGATGACACCTTTGACTGCAAGTGACAGTGGAGCAGGTAATTTGTGTAATTACAGCAACCAGTCATAGAGGAAGGAAGGGATCTCTCCAAAGCACATAAAACATGAGATGGATTTGATTGTGGGTGAGCCCTGGAACCAGAGCTGCAGGAACCTCCTGGCCTAGCCAGGGATAAACCTGGGAATGTCTTTTAAAACATCACCAGATCAGCCTCTCCCTGTGCTTGGGCGAAGCAAAGGGGTACATAAAGCGGAAGGAGAGGAGTTTTAATGAGTCTGAGAAGGCTTAGCCACCCCTCTAAGGGCAGAAATGCCACTGCAGCTCTGGCAGAGGATGGGGCTCCTGCAGGAGGTGTTTAGCTGTGAGAACAGCCCCATGCAAAGGAATGAACTCCGGAACCCTGAGCACAAAACTGCATTCATCATGCCCAGGACACTTGGTGCTGCTCACTGCCCTGCTTTCCAGTCACACCTTCTCCAGAAATGCCTTTTTAATCAGCCCCCAGCCTTTGTTCAAACTGTCCCAAAGCTGATAAATGTCCTTGTTGTAGTGAGATTATTTCCAGTTGGCTCCAGAAAATGTTGTGCATGACATATAAACATCAGGGTTTCTTACAATGAATGCAATGCACAAATATGTAGAAAAAGAAGAAGTAGGTATTTACAAGCCAGGACTGGAGAAATATATTCCTGAGAAGGAAATTCCCTGCAATGGTTAGAGAGTGCTGCAAGGAACAAATTCTCTCTAAATACCCTGTATAAGGAAAATAATCTTGGGGACAGTAATTTGTACACGCTTGAGAACTTGATAATGATCCTAAAAGTCTGTTTTGGATAAATAGGAAAATTTTTTGCAGCTGTTTAAAAATGTAAAATCAAATGCAATTTTTTTGTTGTTGTTGCTTATATGAAGATCACAGCTAATTAGCCTTAGTTGAGTAAAGCACATCCTTTGAAAATTGGAGACAAGTTCCTTTGCCCTCTGAAGAATTGTCTGTTATTTACATTGTTAATATTAATATCCTGCAGCCTCTAAACTTGGAGTTGGTGTCATTGGAGACAGCCTGTAACAAACAACTCAGACCTCCACTGAAATGACGACTTGAGGTATTTTCTCTTTTGTTTTGCCACGAGTAGAAATAACCAGGGGTGAGTGGAGCCCCAAAGTTCATAAGGTAAAACCCAGATTCAAGGGTAACAGACTGGTTTGGGTTGGAAGGGATCTCACAAACTGCCTTGTTCCAATTGCCTGGAAAACCGGCGTGGAAGAATGGCAGAAAGCTCCAGAAGGAGCAGGGCCTGAAGGCAAAGATTTATGCTGAGGGCTCTTGCAAGTCTGCTGGAGTTTCCTTCTGGTTTGGAGGAGTAAATAAATGGTGGATGGAGTTGTACCTGGCAGAGTGGGGTCTGAGGGTGCAGGGCTGGTTTATTGTCCGGGAGAAGTGGGGTGGACTTTGCGTCCTCTGTCACCTCCCAGTTCTCCTTCAGGGACCAAACCAAAGGTTTTGAATCCCTGGAGTTCAACTCCCAAAGCAAGGCTGAGTGACAACAGCGTCACTGCAGATCCGCTGGAAAACCATGGAAAATATTCCTGGGGGTGGTGCAGAAATGAGGGAAATTTATTGACACAGAGATGAGCACTGAAGGAAAGGGGTTTGGGGGATCAGTCAGCCAATTGTCCTGGGGAAAGGCTGCAAAAATGCAGGAATTGGCATTAAAAGCCCAATTATATACCTGTGCTTTGCTTGTACTTGATGATTTTGGTAAAATACAATCACTTTGTAAACCTGACACTGGGTGTAAACATGGGAGGACACAGAGAGGGTCTCCAGGAGCTGAGTGTCTGTGGATGGAGTCAAACCAAGGGCAGGAGAGAGGCTCCTGGCTGCCCATCCTCAATATCCAGGATATTCACCAATGCTGAGGCCTCCCAGGTGGAGCCCAGAGATGCCAGAAGCCCTAAAAAAATATCACTGAACAAAAAAATCCCCTCACTGGCTGCTTTACTGAACTATCTGGACTGAAAATAAATATTGCCAGCAAAAAATTTAAATATTTACTGATAATATGTGCTTAAAAATGTAGCAGTTATACACAATTTCATTAGGTTTTAGTATGTTCTATACAGGTCTGATAGGTTTAACATTTAGGTTCCAGTTTCTGAACTCTGTAGGATCTCTGGAAGCCCCTGTCCCATTCATTAGGGTGGGAACTGAGCACCCAGATCCCCAAACTCACTTTGAAATCCTCTGCCTGAACACATCTTTCTCCTCAGTGCTCACAAGGTTGGATAGAAGCAAAGTTTCTGGGACATGATAATTTTGTGCTGGAATAAATCTTGTATAAGTTAAAATCCCTGGAAGCTCCAAGGTAGTGGGAGTTATGTACTGGGGAATCTTTAACAAGATCACTGAAGAGATTACTGGTTCAATAAATGGAGATTTTTGTCTGGGCTCCTTTGAGACAAGGAGGACACCAAGGGACTAGAGAGAAGTAAATGCAGCCCCAGTTTGGAAAAAAAGGACTGGGAAAAGCAGCCAGGCTGTAACAGACCAGAACATCTGACCTTGGTGCTAGGCAGAGCTCTAGAAACATTAATAAAGGATGAGATCACGAAACATCTGGAGAAATAAACCAGTCAGCATGGTTTCATAAAGGGGAAATCCTGTCTGACAAATCGGGGGGGGGTTTAGGGCGATGATGTAGAAAGCAGGTGTGGGGGAGAATGTTGGGCTTGTTCTGTCTCTTTTGGGCTCAGGGCACTCATCTGAAGGGATTGCTCACGGATCTGGGGTGTGGGCTGGGGTAATGTTGGTGTTAGAGGGATGGATGAGCGGTGTAAATGGAGGCAGCAGAAATCTCCAGCTGATTTCCTCACTGAAAGGGTGAAACTTGGGCAGGGGCTGCCCAGGGAGGTTTGGAGTCCCCATCCCTGGAGGCTCCCAAGGAGTGGCACTCGATGCTCTGGGCTGTGAGGAATAAATTTGTAAAAAATTCTCAAAACGTCACCAAAAACTCACAGAGTACACAACTATATACAAACTTTGAGATAAGAAGTGTTGACTTAGAAATACCATAAAATGAGACAAGCATTATTAAGAAAGAAATAAAGCTAAAAGCAAGTTTCAAAGAGTAGTTTTACCAATAAGACTAAGTACTATAGTGAAATAGAACTATAAAAAATACGTTGTAGTAAGAGCCACAAAAATTAATTTAAAATAATTGGCTTTAAAACTAATATACTATACTATATTTACAATATGGTATAACAAATTAATATTTATTATTGTTAATTGTATATAATATTTATTATATACAATAATAATTGTAAATTATTAAAGATTCCTGAACTGATAAACCAAAAACCACTTGTAATATATAATAATTTAAAAAATAATTAGCCTCTAATTGTAATAATGTAAATTATAACATCTGTATAATCTCATCCTTCACATAAAAAGTAAAGTAAAATAAAAACTAAAAATAAAATTAAAAATTTTGAAAGGCCTCTCAGTTACCCCATGTCTAAGTCAAAAAAGCCCTAATCCCACACTGGGCTGGTGACAAGGTGGGGATGGGCACGGCTTGGGCCTCTGTGGTTTGGTGCGGGATCATTAGTTTGTCTGAGTGATCCCGAAAATGGTTGGAAAGTCTCTGTTCCCAGCCCGGCGCTTAAAGAAGGAGTCAGGGCTCTTCATTTCGCGGTCTCAAGGTCGTTTATTATTTCTTATCTATAAAATTCTTTCTCCTGCCCTGACGAGGTCAGCTTAGCAGGATCGTCTGAGGCATTCTGACCGCCCACGGGGTGGCCGTGTCTCTTTATACTACAAACTATGTATAACATATTTACAATTATCTCCCAATGCCCATCACCTATGTTAGACAGTGAGCCTCTACTCTAAACCAATCTGTGAGTGCCAACATCACCGAGAAGATGGATGACAAGAAGAAGGAGAAAGACCACGCGGTTGGGGCCTGAATCCTCCATCTTGTCTCCCAAACCCCCCTGTACCAAAATCCCAAAATCTACATTTTTCACCCTGTGAACAAACCATTCAAACCCAAGTGATTCCCATGTCCCCACAAACAGGTGGCACATCCCTAAAAGGGTCCAAGCCAAGCCCCCAGGTGCTTTTGGCAACATCCCAGGACCTCCGAGCCCCCACAAAGGGTTCTCGGTAGCTCTGAACATCCCAGAGGGATGTGCTGAATTCCCACAGGTTGGGAGGGTTTTTCCAACCCCAGTCCTGTGATCCTGAGGGTTAAACTGCAGCTCCGTGCCTCCTCTGGAAAAGCCTGAGTGAAAATGTTACCCAGTGAGGGGAATAAAGGGGAGGTGATGGATTCAATCTGCAGAGAGCTCCTGAACAGGGCTGGGCAAGGCTGGGAAAAAACAACCCATCAGCTCTGCTTGAGAGAAACTCTGGGTTTTTACATTTGCAGCTCCAAATTGTGGGAATGTTCACCAAACAAAGGCTTGGCAGGGCTCTGGGTGAGCAGCAGGTGTGGAACTGATGCAAAGCAGAAGTGAAACCCACAGGAGTGTGAGCTGTGGAAATAGGAAGAGTTTAACCTGGCATGCTGTAAAATACTCACCTGGATCTCTTGTAGCTGCTCTGCCCAGGGCAGGGACATCTGGCATGCAGAGGACATCCCAGGGATTGGGAAGGGCAGGGAATGAAGCAGCAATGACAGAAGTGAAGTTGTGGAGTTGCTACGTGCAGAGAGCCTGGGAAACCTGGACCTGTACTCACCTGGGGGGAACAAAAAGCTCTTTAAAGGATGATCAGATTCGAAGATTTCAAGATGCTGAGGAGAAATTTGAAAGGAGATGAACTAGAGATAAACTCGCTCCATTTACTCAGATTCCCAGGAAGTGTGTTGATAAAATAAATATAAAGAAAAAAACAAAAGGAGCCGAGATAAGAATATGGATGTGTTTGATTCAAACAGGGTGAAAAAAGAAACAGCCTTCATTGCCTTCATTGCCTTCATCTAAGTGTGCTGGAAAATCAGGGAGAATGGAGCTGGGGGGCAGAATCAGCTCTGTCCTTTGCTAGCATAACCCATCTCCTCACTAATGCCACAGTTAAAGGCCAAATAATTAATCTTTACTATCAAGACATGCAAGGAAAGGTGTGTGGTGGGTCAGAGGGCAGGTGGCACCTTCAGTGTGCAAATGAACTGCCCACATGACACAGAATTAGGCAGAGTTGTACCTAAAGGTGTTTTCTTGGCTGATAAAATGCAACCTCTGCAGAACCTGCATCACTCCCAGAGGCCATCTTCTAAATTTGTCTCCCTCTTTGTAAATAAAATCCCCCAAATTTGTGATATCGCATTCCGCCCACGGAGGGTGGCCGTGTCTCTTTATACTACAAACTATGTATAACATATTTACAATTATCTCCCAATGCCCATCACCTATGTTAGACAGTGAGCCTCTACTCTAAACCAATCTGTGAGTGCCAACATCACCGAGAAGATGGATGACAAGAAGAAGGAGAAAGACCACGCGGTTGGGGCCTGAATCCTCCATCTTGTCTCCCAAACCCCCCTGTACCAAAATCCCAAAATCTACATTTTTCACCCTGTGAACAAACCATTCAAACCCAAGTGATTCCCATGTGCCCACAAACAGGTGGCACATCCCTAAAAGGGTCCAAGTGAAGCCACCAGGTGCTTTTGGCAACATCCCAGGACATCCGAGCCCCCCCAAGGGTTCTCGGTAGCTCTGAACATCCCAGAGGGATGTGCTGAATTCCCACAGGTTGGGAGGGCTTTTCCAACCCCAGTCCTGTGATCCTGAGGGTTAAACTGCAGCTCCGTGCCTCCTCTGGAAAAGCCTGAGTGAAAATGTTACCCAGTGAGGGGAATAAAGGAGAGGTGATGGATTCAATCTGCAGAGAGCTGCTGAACAGGGCTGGGCAAGGCTGGAAGAAAACAACCCATCAGCTCTGCTTGAGAGAAACTCTGGGTTTTTACATTTGTAGCTCCAAATTGTGGGAATGTTCACCAAACAAAGGCTTGGCAGGGCTCTGGGTGAGAAGCAGGTGTGGAACTGATGCAAAGGAGAAGTGAAACCCACAGAAGTGTGAGCTGTGGAAATAGGAAGAGTTTAACCTGGCATGCTGTAAAATACTCACCTGGATCTCTTGTAGCTGCTCTGCCCAGGGCAGGGACACTCTGGCATCCAGAGGACATCCCAGGGATTGGGAAGGGCAGGGAATGAAGCAGCAATGACAGAAGTGAAGTTGTGGAGTTGCTACATGCAGAGAGCCTGGGAAACCTGGACCTGTACTCACCTGGGGCGAAAAAAAAGCTCTTTAAAGGACGATCAGATTCGAAGATTTCAAGATGCTGAGGAGAAATTTGAAAGGAGATGAACTAGAGATAAACTCGCTCCATTTACTCAGATTCCCAGGAAGTGTGTTGATAAAATAAATATAAAGAAAAAAACAAAAGGAGCTGGAATAAGAATATGGATGTGTTTGATTCAAACAGGGTGAAAAAAGAAACAGCCTTCACTGCCTTCATTGCCTTCATCTAAGTGTGCTGGAAAATCAGGGAGAATGGAGCTGGGGGGCAGAATCAGCTCTCTCCTTTGCTAGCATAACCCATCTCCTCACTAATGCCACACTTAAAGGCCAAATAATTAATCTTTACTATCAAGACATGCAAGGAAAGGTGTGTGGTGGGTCAGAGGGCAGGTGGCACCTTCAGTGTGCAAATGAACTGCCCACATGACACAGAATTAGGCAGAGTTGTACCTAAAGGTGTTTTCTTGGCTGATAAAATGCAACCTCTGCAGAACCTGCATCACTCCCAGAGGCCATCTTCTAAATTTGTCTCCCTCTTTGTAAATGAAATCCCCCAAATTTGTGATATCAGGAGGAAAACAGAATAAAATAGGGGGAGGATCAACACAAAAACCACCCCAAACCCACATTTTATTATAAAAATTGTAAATATTAAAGATTCCTGGACTCTCCTATGGCATGAAGTCACACCGCTGCAAGCACGGTGTGGGTTTGCCAGGCTCGTGTAAACAGATAAAAACAAAAAGTACATCAGTCCTGAAATGCCAGTGAGCAAAGGGATGTGTGTCTGTGCGCTCTGACCTGCAAGGAAGCCCCCAGCAGAGACCTTACTAATTTTAGTTCTGGTCCAGAAATACTTTTGCTGCTTGCATGACCTGCGAAGTAGCCTAATTGTAAAGCTGTAGTAGGGTACTAATTCATGGAGAAATAGGATGAAAAAAATTGAGGCAGTGCATGGTTTTTTTAGTAATGGGAGCTGCATTTGTGTTCTCTTACCCAATGTGTACTGAACTTCATGCACAAAAATAGCAATACCACTGTTGCCTCATGCTCAGTGACACTGGTGATGTGATGTGAGCCAGAACAGACAAGCACCACAGCGTCCTCTCTGCTCTAAAAATTCACTTTTCCCATCAGATTGCAGGAGCATAAAACCCCTCCCATTTTTCTTAGTGTTAGTCAAATCCATTTTCCTAAACTGTGCTTGTTTGGAGCGGTTTGGTTTTTTTTCCTTGTTGCAAATAGTTGGAAAATGAACACGGCTAAAAAAAGGCTCAGCTGGAACCTTTAAATGAATCTCTCACCCAATGAGAAACAAGAAAATGCTTTTTAAGATTTGAAATTCTAGGCATAGGTTTGCTCAGTTTGTGCATACTTCTGCTCTTGGTAGGTTTGATTAGGAGTGATGGCCCTAAAATAATGGTTTTAGTACTGTTTAGTACAAAATACTGCATTTTAGTATTATATATTAGTATCTGACTGCAAGTAGGAAATAAAATCTTGGGCAAACAGGGGTCTAGAATGGTGTCCTGACCCTATTTGCACAGAGAGGTTGTGGATTCCCCATTCCTGGAATTGTTTAAGGTTAGGTTGGACAGGCCTTGGAGCACCCTGGGATAGTGAAAGATGTCCCTGCCCATGGCAGGGGGTGGAACTGGATCATTTTTCAGGTCCATTCCAAGCCACTCCAGTCTGGAATTCTCTAATTCTATTTGTAGGGCCAAGATCCAAATGTCAGAGTATCTGAATGCTTAAGTTCCTTTCTTTTCAGAACTGCCTGCTTTGATAATTCCCTGTCACTTTTCTCCTCTTTTTGTTAATTTTGACAGTTTTCTAATAGAACTAAGCAGGAACTATTATTTCAGCTACTTCAAGTTCCTAACAGGGAACAAAACCAGGAGTTGATAGAAGCTGGAATAACTCCATTCTCTTCCCAGAGCACGAAACTGTTGTGTCTATGAACCCATATTTCTTCTTTAACCTGCTTCTCATTTGTCTGCATCTTCCGCCGCTGCCTTCAGGAATGAGTCATTAATAGCTGCTATTCAGGAAAAAAGTGAGAACTCTTTCAGTCCATAATTCACCCTCACAACTCAAGCAGTGAGTCGGTTTTGAACCTTTTCCTACTGCATCATTCCATAACCACCAAACCAGATGGGGTAGCTGGTTTACAAAGGTAATGCCAAATTCACCGTGGGGCTGCTCGGGTCTCCCTGTAAAGTCCTGCTCTGGTCAGGAGGGTTTTATCCCAGACCTCTGCACTGGGAGCAGATGCTTGCAGCTGCTGTACAGGTATTTTTTTCCTGGTTAGGAGCTGTGCCAGGGCCTCATCCTGCTGCCCAGGGCGCTGTGACCTGCCTACCCAAGCCCCCTGTGCCTCTGACTGGCCAAACACGGCGGAAATCAGTGCTCAGCTTCAACCTGACAGGCTCCTTTTTCACTACAGATAAAAGTCTGTTGATTTGCCAACCCCAACTGTGAAACACTCCTGCTGCCTGAACTATTTTCCACACAACACTTGTTTTCTTTGTAAAAGCCTTTTTGTATTGATCTGAATTGACTGGTGCAGCAAAGCCTTGTGAGTTCGATGCAGATTGTTGCTGTGCACTTACAGGGAGCAGCAGAGCAATACAAAAGGATGTTTTGGCGTAGATGTGCAACACTCTTATTTCAAGACATGTCTCCCTGTATTGATATTTGGCCTGATCTTGCTTGCAGAGTATAAGTAAGCAGTCAATTAAGGCATTTTTAAATGTTTTGAGGAGATGCTAAAGCTAAAACCCGAGGAGGGCACGTGTTTGGGTGGAGGAATGCTGAATCTGCGTGTTTTCCTGGATTGAGCTGCAATTGATCTCAGTCTTTCAGCTGAGACAACATCAACTTCTAGAATTTTACCCTACCTGTGTGTCAGGGCTGGGGGAAGCACCAAAAAGCAAACAGAAATTCCATCTTTGTTTTTAAACCCATCAAACTCACCGGTTATGTGAAATTTTTAGCCTGTTGGGCAGCTCAGTTACTTTCCCAAAGAACCATAAATAGGTTTGGGGCAGGAAAAAAACCCTCAAATTTTGAAGGATTTATCCACAAATAGTTTTGAATGTAGGTCCTTGATGGGGAAAACTCCTTTCCAGTCATCCAGCCCTGTCCTCTGCCAGTGGGAAGCCATTCCCTGTGTCCTATCACTCCAGCCCCTTGTCCAAAGTCCCTCTCCAGCTCTCCTGGAGCCCCTTTGGGTAGTGGTCCCCTTTCAACCTTCCCTGAGCGCAAGCTGCAAATCCCAGTTCAGAGCTGTCAGCTAAACCATAAATTACCAGATTTATTCCTGAGTTAAATATCTCTGAGCCTGGCCTGCACATTTTCCTGATAGGTCAATAAACTGCCTGTGGAGTGCAGGTCCAGCCTCCACCTGTGCTGATGCCAAGAGTGGGAATAACTCACGAGAGCTGTGTTGTGCTTCCTCTGGCAGCCCAAGCTGAGTCACGTTTGCTGTGTGTGTGAGGAGCAGGGCCACGCTCCCTGTGCTGTGCAGTGGAAGGATGTGCAGCAGAAATGACCAAAAAGACAAATGCGAGCCAAAACCGTGCTTAATCCTGCAAATATCTTCACGTGATCCCTTTGTACAGAAGGGAAGAGCAGCCATGGTCAGAATGACCATCATTCATGTGGAACTTGTTTCCCATGCTGTAATTTACCTCTGTGAGGGGAAACAAGCCCCAAAAAGTTTTTGGTGCCTGCACACAGAAATAGCAACATTACTGGTGGTGCCAGCTAGGAGATTTGGGATGGCATCTGTTTTGATGATAGATGAGCGACCCCCAGGTGACCCTGGCCACAACCAAGAGCCTTTCCTTAGAAACAGAAACAAGAGTTGCTCATACTTTCCTTTGATTTTTGGGCTTTTGTTCCGTTTTGTTTTGTTTCTTCTAAAAATTGAAGCTTTGGGCACTTAATCTAAGTCTTGTTGCTCACTTGGAGGTAAAACTCTCTCTGTCCATCTGTCCCAGGAAAATTTAACACCAGTGGGTTTTCTGCTGGTTTCATGTGCACATCAGGTTTTTGAGAACAATTAATTTGCATACAGATACAAGAATCCTTCTGTGTTCCTTCCCCCTTTCCTCGATCCCACGTGCCAAGCTTGAGGCACCAGGTGGCTTTAAGGGAAACTCCTGGGAGAGGCTCCCAGTGCCTGCTGGGGAACTGGGGAGTCCAGTGTCCGTGAGAGGTTAGAGGCTGGTGCAAAATAAAGCCTTAATGATGCTTTGCAAGCCCTCAAGAAGCAAGGCCAGGTTTCTTTCCCTGGTGATGCACAGCCCAAATCCGCCAAGGCTCCCGCATCCAAATTTAAGCGCAGGAGTGGCCCCGGAGGACGAGGCGTGGGCTGCACTTACAGAGGCAGTGTTGATTCAGGATTAAGGTGAATAGAGCTGGCTCCTCTGGGGATGTGTCTGATGGATATATTAGACTTTTTGAAGAACTTTTGACCTTAGCCATGCTCGTTTTGTGTTTTAAGTCACCGTGATGGCTCCCACGACATCGCGCCTCGAGAAACGCACGGTCGGTCGCTGGCGTGGTTAAAGAGTGCAGGATTTGAGAGGGGCCAAAATGGTTCAAGGAAATAAATCCCACTCAACTGAGTGTGACCTAAGCCCCTCGCTCCTCTAGGGCCTTTGGAGCATCCCTGTTTATAATCTTGTGCAGAAATACGCAAAATATTTGGGACTTGGTTGCTTCTTCATGGAGGTGAACAGGGAATTTGGTGTCTGCTCTAAACTTGAGCTCTTCTCAACAGCAGTATCACAGGCCTGACACACAAAAAATAGCCCTTCAGATGGAAACTTGTTCCTGAAATCCTGGCAAGTTTAGAGTTTCAGAAGCAAATTATCCCATTGAATTGCTGTGGCTGAAAAGTGAGAGCAGAGGAGCACAAAGTCAATATGTTAAGTTGTAAATTCTTTTTCTGTAGCAACTCTTGCGCGTTTTCAGAACTGCACAGGGCTGGGGAGCAGAAAGGAAACAAAGCAGTTTACAAACTCCAAAACCATTCTGAGAGAGAAATTGTGGTTTTTATTGAATCACAGCATGTTAAAATTGCTTTTCTTAAAGTAAGAAACAGCGAGTAGAAGTGGGAATGTGATGTGTCTGTGCTGTCCCTGTTCCCAGCACCCTGCCCACGTGCAAGACCAGAGCAGGGCCATCACCACGAGAGCACAGCCTAATGAGAGCTGAGTGACAGTGGCACTGCCACCAAAGGACATGTGACATGCACATGAATATCAAATGAATTCATTATAATCACCGCTATTTCCATGAATACCAAATGAAGTTATAATAACTGAAATCATGGAGAGTTACCATTTTGTGACTTAAAAAAAAAAAACTTAAAAAACCCCACAAAAAGAGAAACAACAAAAGTATTGGCAAAAATTAATGTCATTTTATTTTGGAGAAGGAATATTTAGAGAAAAGTGTTGAAAAAGTGGAGTATTTTGAATCATACAATTGTTAGTGCTGGAAAAGATTTTTAAGACCATCAAGTCTTGCTATTCCCCAGCACTGCCAAGGCCACCACTAACCCATGTCCCCACCTGCCACCTCCACATGGCTTTTAAATCTCTCCAGGGATGGGGACAACAGCATTTCTACTGGTAAAAAATAGTTTCTGTCCATTTATTTTATTGTTTTTTCATATATATCTCTCATTTCTGAATGCTAGCTATCAGATAATGAGGATGTAGAATTTTTTAATTGCTTACTGGAAAATCTTGCTTTAAAGTAGGTTTTATGGAAACAAATATCTTTGCTGCAGAAGGACAACTCTGATAACAGTCTAGGAGGATGAGAACTAATAAAAGTTCATATGCAGCATGCTTTAGGTGGTTCTTAATTTCCTGAAGCAAAGAAACCCTGGGTTTGAGTCAAACACCTTTTTCCACCAAAACTTCAAAAAGCTGAAATTGTGAAGCTTTTTTATTTGCAACATATCTGCACCCCAGACTGCAAACATTAAATCTGTAAGGAACAGTCTGCTGGGGCCAGATTCCTCCCTCTCTACG
Organism: Emberiza elegans; assembly: GCA_024865655.1. Taxonomy (NCBI): domain Eukaryota; kingdom Metazoa; phylum Chordata; class Aves; order Passeriformes; family Fringillidae; genus Emberiza; species Emberiza elegans. The sequence continues at coordinate 1,874,377 of JALJVW010000241.1, read as the reverse complement.
CAGACACTGAAATTTGGGAGGGTCTGTGTTCTCCCTGCCTGATGGGAAGCCCATCCCTGTCCTCCTGTCTGGTTCCCAGCCCGGTCTGTGCTGGTTTTCACTGAATGAGGATAGCTGGGGCTTGGCCATTCCTGTTGGAACACAAGAGTTTATCTGTGTGGTGGTGGGATGTGGGATCAGGGAGCATAAATGGACTTTGACTTGTGTCCTTTGATAGGGAAGAGAAAAGCAAACCTCTGTCGCTCCTCACATTGTGGGAGCAGCTACTGAAATTCCAATTAAAAGCTGTAATGGGAGCTCAGGGTGGATCTGTACCATAAGACACTTCTAGGTCAGGCAGGAGGGTTGCAATAATAATAATCCCAAGTACATTTCCTTATTTAACTTTGTTTTTTATTGTGTTCAGCCTGCAGCTGATTTTTTTTTTTTTACCTTGTAACATAGTCCCTAATTGAGACACATGAAGCTCATAAGAGGCTTTAGACAAGATTCAGCTAGCCACAAAAGTCATTATCTCATTTTCATTTATTAACATGATATTTCCAATGGATTAACGAGGGTTTCCCTTTTGTTGTCTCTGCTGTGGCTCTAGCCCTAAAGGGGCTGTTGCGTTTCTCCATCTCAAGTGACTTCTTACTCACATTAGATTACAGTAATGTACGTGTTCCAGGAATGACATTTATTCTACTTCTTGCATTAAAATTCCCTATTTGAAGTAGCTATAATTGCTGGAAATAGGATAAAGTGAACTTGAGTGTTGGTTTTAGCAATGAGCTGGTATCAAAATAGCTGCTGCAAGGGCTGGGCGTGCAAAAATACTCTCCTTAATTTCAGGTGTCTCATCCTGCAGAATTTCCGGAATCTGCACGTTATGACGAAGATCTGGTAATTCCAATTTTCTGAGGAAGCCAGAGGTGGTGTTCAGAAGCCTCTCCCTGTGTTTTCCACAGCACTCACAGCTATTTTTCAAGCATCAGTGGTCCTGCCATTGCACGAGGCTGCAAGAGCAAAGTGCCAGCGCCTGTTTTGGATAAGCAGGAAAAGCTTCAATGGGACACCCTGCCGGGCCATGCAGAGGGGTGGCTGGTGAAGCCCAGCACAGGCAGCTGGGTTATTTTGCAGTCATGTTTTGCAGCTCTGCTCCCCAGCTCCTCCTGCTCTCCCAGAAGGCTGCCCCAGCAGCATTACAGCGAGGACCTGCAGAGAGCCTGTCTGCTCCAGGCACTGTCTGATCTTGTCTGACATAATTTAAACCTATGCTTCCTGCCTTGCTTTTACATTTTCCAGGGCCTGAAAGGTTCAGTGGGAAACAGAATTCGCCTAAGAAAAATATAGAAGGGGGGATTTAAATCAGTGCAGCCCATTGCTGCTTTATCTTACCTGATATAAAGATGCTGCTGGGCGTCTGCCATTAGGTTTGATATCAAATCAAGACCTTAATTTTCTGTGGGTGTCAGGTTTCTTCTGTCCAGTCCCTCCAGAGGTTTCAGCCCTAGAGGAGGAGATTTTAAACATGGCATTTAGGAGAAAAAATGTGTCTGCTCCAGCCAAGCCTCCCCGGTGCAGCTGGATTTAGTGCTGCTCCTCACCTGCGCTGAGTCCAGCCCCACTGTTCCCTGCCTGGAGCTGCACAAAGAGAGCAGTTAGCACAGAGTGATGGTGTGCTCCTTCTGGATCTGCATTTCATAAGCCTGAGGATATGAAAATCTGGAAAATCAACTGTGGAGCTTGGAAGAAGGTTTCTTCCTGCCTTGTCTACTGGGGGAAAAAGCATGAGGGATATTTAATCCAGGAAGCTCCATCATATGTCAAGTTTAAGACTGTAACAGAGCTTTATAAAAACTCTTAAAAACACAATCACTAACAGGTTTCAACACGAATTTGTAAACTGAAGCAGCCTTTGCTGATTTTTTTTTAATTTCTTCTGCACTCTCTATTCTAGAGGGTGCTTTTGGCTTTGTTTGTTACATTACCCATCAAGGCTGATGTCTGGGGCTGGCAGCAGCCTCAGCAATCTCAGTGTTGGCAGTGACTGGAGAGGCTCCTGTGTGAGATCTCCTCCCTTTTTGGGTGTCACGGCTGGAGTCATTCAAAGGAGTGTTTCAGATGGGTCCTTAAAGGATGGGTTTAAACCTTTTTGGGGTGAAGGCAGGAAAAATGCCTTTTAAAAAAGTGATATCTATATAAAAAATGCTGTTATCATTCTCTCTGGTTTTTCTAATAAATAATCTCCTCGATATAACGCCAAAACTCATGGAGTGAAACTGGCCTCAACCTGATGGGGGGAGGAATCTGTTCAGAAACCCCTCAGGTGAGCCCAGGCTGCTCTGCCTGGGATTCAGCCGTTGTCACCAAATGTTTGGCTCTGTCTCTGCCAGCCCCTTCCTGGGGTTTGCATGTCACAGCAGGGTTCAGAGAGGTGCTCTGGGCTCACCAGGGCCTGAACAGAAAGGGTGTTCAGCGTGTGCTCTTCCTCAATTTAAAATAAAAATAAATAAATATGTAGCATGAGCAGTTGGAAGAAAACCTGCCTTTTGGGTAGATTCCAATAATGTGTTTTTCATTGCATGAGATGCGACGCCTGTCAACACTTCCTAGTCAGATTCGCCTCTTTTTTATATTTTTGCACAATTCCCCCCTTACTTTTCATAGCAGAGGAGTGTCCTACATATCATGCTTCCATCTCCATACTGTAATTATTAATATAGGGTAGGGAGAGGTCACCTATGTTTTTTGGCAACAGTTATGTTCCCATGTATAAATCATGATAAAGTGCTATTACTCTGTAGGGTATGCTGATGTTTTCAATTTACCCTGTGTAAAATATAATTTCTTTCTTTCTCTCTTTTCCCATTTTTTTTAAAATAAAAAGAAAGCCTTTTGTTTCTACCATATAGATAAACTCATAGATTTTTGCAACCAATAAAAATAATATTAATAAATATGAGGCATTGTTACAAAGTAGGTCCTAACTATGCAGCCTAATGTTTCAGTAAGTCTGTGGTGCACATCCTTTTATAGCCAATTAAGAGGATGTTTTATTTCCCTCATTAAAAGTGCAGCCCACAGTCACCATGTTGAATCAAATAAGTACGAGTTTGCACATCCTGTGCACAACCTTTCCTCGAGGCACAGTAGCATTTGTCATCTTTATAATAAAGCTTTCCAATTTTTCTGATTAATATTTAAAAGAAATAACATGACCTGAGGAATATATATATAACATCCTTGTGCCAAGGCTTTCCGTGCTCTCTGGTTAAGGCTAAGGTGCCATTAGATCACTTGGTATTCTGCATCATTCCAAGACCTATTTTCCAGTGTTTATGCGCAGCAGCGGCTTCTTTGTGCTCTTTTCTTCCCCCCAGATGAGAGACAGAGGTCTCACCAGTGCTTGCTGTGTTTCAGTGGTCTCCAGGATGCTCCTGCTCTTCAGTCTCATCATTCCAGGCGGAGATTAGGGAACATTCCTCTAGGGATTGTCCTCTGAGCCGTTACTGGGTCGTTATGGGTCCATGAGCAAGTGGATTCTGGATCCAAGTCCTGGCAGCTTTCTGGCAGAGCAGGTGTGGGCTGGAGTGCTGGGGAAAGGTGAGGTCCTGCCCCAAAACCTGGCCAGGGTTGGGGCCGCTGGGTCTCTGTCTCTTCTGCTTCAGGTGGCGATTGGCTCACGCCACCCCTGTGAGGGCAGGGATGACCTGGATGATGTGGCTTCATCTTGTAAAGGCAAACCTGCCCCTCCGTCCTTGTCTCCTGAGGGCTGGCTCAGCTTTACTGAATTCAAAGGTCTTCATAGCTGGGGAAGCAGATACCTGTGCTAGGGCTGGGATGTCTGCAGATTGTAGAAAGATTGACCATTTACTTACATTTTCGTTATAATTTCTATTTTGAAATAGCTGTGCCTGACAGCACAAAGCATTAATCTGTTAAACAAGGGAAAAGAATGTGTATGCTGAGATTTGACAGTGAGGTGCTGGAAACTCTTGGGCAGTCATTGAAATACATTAATTCCTTGGTCTTCCCCCCCCCCCCCTCCATATTTTCTCTTGTTTATTTTCTTTCATTTCTCCCTCCCTGTAATAATTGGAGGCCAACAGAGTAAAACAAGGAGAGCTGAGATCAGTTTTGGTTTTTTTTTTTATTGGCACATATCACTAAAGCCCCTCAGGTTCTTCAAACCATTACAAGCCATCACAGCTAGAATAACAAAATATAAGCCTTTAAACTTAAAGGCTCAATTATTCAGGGCTCTCTGTAAATTACAGACAAAGCTAACAAATTTCATACATTAGTCATGGTAAAAAATATTAAATTCCATGGTTTGTCACAGATTAATAGGAAAAAAAGATTAAAACGGCAAGTTGTGTAAGTAATTTAAACAAATGGTTGTCAGAGATTCTGCATGTTTGGTAAAGAATTAAATAAGTGAATATCAGCAGCTGAACTTCTTGTGGATGAGCCAAGGCCTTTTGGAAAAGCTGGGGCTCTCTTTGAATATGGAACCAATGTTTTCCTCAATCCTGTAACACATTCAAACCAGCTGTCATGCAAAGAAAGAATTTACCATGCAGTGTTGCTTGTGCTTGTCTTAATCCATCCCCACCAGTCAGGCCCTCGCTGTGGAGGGAAAAAAAGGGGAAAACCTCCTGTGGACCAAAACTTGGAAGATGCAGAGAATTCCAAGATTAATACTGAGGGCTGTGGCTGTTGGAGGGGCCGATAACGCACCACGGGGCAGGAGTTCCATTAAGTAGCTCCAAGAAATAATTGCAAAAAGTTCTTTATGGGGTGTTGGCTCTTGGAAAAAGCGGCAGCAGAGCCAAAGGGATCCCACTTCTGCTCAGGAATGGGGACCAGAGCTCGGGATCCATGTGCAAGCCCTGCCCATGACAAGGGGTTGATGATCCAGCTTCTGCCCAAGGAACATTCCCCAGTTCCCCTGCTGGGGAGGATAACAGGGATGTCGCAGCACACTGAGGGATGGATCTTGCAAGAACGAGCCGTGCGTGCCCTCAAACTGTGACAATCTCTGAAAGTTGTCTTTTTTCCCCTATGTTCTTTTCTTACTTGTTTCTGGTTTGTTGTTTTTTTTTTTTTTCCTTTTCTGTCAGCTGAGGAGATGAGGTAAGTCTTCCTTGCTCCTGATCTCCTGGAGCTAACAGTGGGATATCGAGAACAGAGCCTCACCCTACCTATTATTTCAGCTCAGTTCAACATACATCTGATTTTTTTTTCGCACTCTTCACTCCTTAAACCATTGTTTTGTGAAGGAGAAGCATGTGAGAGATCAAAGCTGTGGTTGATAACAAGGGAACCAAGTATTCACTTTCTGGATTTCCCTTTTCTTTCCCTTCCTGTTACAGTTCTTCCAATGTACAGCTCTCTGGAGTGTGATGCACAAGTAGGCAACCATTACAATTTTCTGGGTTTAAATCTGCCATTTTGGCTCTTATTTTAATGCCCATAGGACTTTGTGCTGCTCTGAGTGGCCAGAGCTGGCTTTTGCCCGGGGGTACAGCTCAGGCCAAACTGGATTTGCTGCAGAAAGCCTTGCCCATTTTCTTAAGCTGGCACTGAGGAATGGGATCTTTCTTTTCCTGGCATCTCAGCAGCTCTGGGAATGCTCACTTTGGAATTAATTCAGGCAGACCCTTGTTGGGGTTGTTTGCTCCATCAACACTGGCTTTAGTGTTTTCAGTAAACCTCCATTTCACTCAACACTTTTTTCATAAAACTCATAGCAATCTGAGGGTGGAGAAACATCCAGCCTTTATGGTTTACCCCTTTTAATGTAAAGATTCATAGTTTTCCTCATATCTTTCAGGGAGCCTTATCTCATGTATGTCTTTGTTCAGCATAAAATCCGCTGGTGGGCAGGTTGTCCTCTCCCAAATCCGTGTGTTTGCCAGGATGAAGGCACTCCAGGGGCTGGCAAAATTAATTGAACCTGAGTTTGGGATCTGCCTTTCCCACAGTATCTCTACCCCAGCTGGAGTCAGGAATCCTGGGTCATCCCCCATGGGAACTCCCTCTCAGGAAAATTCCCAGCACAGCTCCTCAATGAAGGAGGTTGAGTGTCTTCTGATATGTGTTGGATAAGCATCTGCTTGTGATATTCTTCCAAAAATTGGAAATATTCCTCTTGCTCCATACTGACTCGTTCCAGCAGCTCGTGCACCAGCCCTGCTGATTAGCTCTGGTTGAGTTGAGAGGTTGTGTCTGCCCTGGATTTAGGGTCAGCCTTAGATCTGTGGTGAAAGATCCCACACTTGACATCACCAAATTGTTTCACAAACCCAATTACTGTTAATTTTCCTGGTGATTTCCCAGACTTGTGCCAAGAACAGGACATTATTGTCTGCTCTTCATCTCCTTTTGAGGGCTGAAACAGAAACAAACCTTCTTGCCACCCTTTGTGTAGCTGTTTGGTTGAACTTTTGGTGCAGCTGGTAGGTCTGGGACCACCAGGAATGGGAATTTTAAATCAAACCTCATTGCTTTTCACTGTCCTCACAGGATGCCAGAGCAGGTTTGAGTCTTGCTCTCCTTCCCAGAGGCAACCTTATGCTTTCCTCTTCCTATTCCCTGCATCCTGGGGCATTCCTGGGTTCATTCATTCCAGAGGTTTTATTCCTATTCACCACGCACTTTAGGAAGGGAGGAAAAATGTGCACAGAGACACAAACTGCTGTCCTTCATCCGAACATCCCTGTCTGGCTCTGCTGCTCCCACCTCCTCCAGCTCCTCCCTGCCCCCAGCTTTTCCAAACCTGCTGGGTGGCTTCAAACAGTCTCCTTGTATCCATCCCATGTTTAAAGACTTCTCTGAAAATAGGTGAACTCCTCTAGCAAGTAACCTGCTGGAGGAGCCTGTCAAGGGCTGGCTGTACACACTTCAGTCTCGGCAAGAATCAAAGTGAAACGAGGAGAGTCTCACAGAAAAGGGTTACAGAGAGTTTCACGTATTTTGCAGCCTTTTCATGGCTTAAATTACACTTCCCCTTGTTCTAGTTTTAAAAGGCAGAACAGAAAAGTTAATTTTAACACTGAAAAATGAAGGCTCTTCAATTATTTATAACATTAAAATGTACAAATGTTTGATCAATGAACTTGAAAAAAACATGCAACTACAAAACCCATTTCACAGTGTTCTAAAGTTCATGTGGCAGAGATAGAGAAGTGAAATGATTATTAACAGACGAAGAGCAGCATTTTAATAACATTCGAGCTGTAATAATGAGGCTGACAAAAGCAAGGGAATTCAAAGCCAGCACTGATCTGACGCTCCCTCCTTAACACATAGACTGTGCCTAATTTTGTGGAATGTGAGGTATTGTAAGAAAATTGCTCTCGTGCCAGAGACCCCCTCGGTGTGGTGCCCAGTGGGGTGGCAGAAGGATGAGGTACATTTTGTTTTTAGTACTTTATTATTTTATACTGAAGTGTTTTGAGTAAACACACAGCTGTGTCTTCCTCTTTTTTTTTTTCCCCATAGGCTTTACCATTACCACTAATAATAGTGGAAACATCTCCTTTTTTTCTGTCTTAAAACCACTGCAAAAGGACATTTTCCATGAAGCAGCAAGGGGTGAGCCCAGTATGGCATACAAGCATCTGTAAAGGGATTATGGATCCTGCAACACCAAAAAACATTGGCCAGGTATTGGAATGACACCCAAATCACGGAATCTTGGAATGATTTGTGTTGGAAAGGACCCTAAATCTCACCTTAAATCTCACCTTCCACTGTCCCAGGTGCTCCAAGCCCCAGTGTCCAGCCTGGCCTTGGATGTTGCCAGGGATCCAGGGGAAGCCACAGCTTCCCTGCCCACCCTCCCAGAGAAGGATTTCTTCCTGATGCTTAGCCTAAATTTCTCCTTTTTCAGTTCAAACTCAAACTGTCTCTTTCAGATCATGGTGCAGAGAGGTTATGGTGAGCATGAGGCCTGTCCACAGCTGTCCACACCCCCTTCCAGTTTGGGAATGAATTGTCTGGAAGCTACTCCAACTTCCTTGGCTCCCAGTGCCTTCACCCCAGGTCTGCTCTCCAAGGGTCTGACAGCTGGGAAGGGCTGCTGGTGTCCTTCCTTCACACTAACAGGATATTTTTGTTGGATAGGTACACAGGTTTTCTTACAAAAAGAAGTTTATTTTCCAAATACCATCCCTTTCCAGAAAAACAAACATTATGTGATCAGCCAACTGCACTATTGCAATAAATCCTGTTTGTTCAGCACTTTTCCTAGATAAATGGTTATTCCTTGGGAGATTTGGATGCCTCTTATGCAACAGCAAACTGAAAACTCCCTGGTTTTGCTGCACTGTATCAAAACTATGGTGTTTAGAAGAAAATTTCCAAATGGGAAGGGGCAGGTGGATGTTAGATGTGGAACGGAATGCAAGGAAAAGAGATTATTACACTGAAATGTGTATTTATATCCTTGTAAAGGTAAGGAAATGATGATTAGAAGGTGGCAAGCCTTGTCCCTGGTTTGTTAGAGGGAAGGAAGGGTTCCCTTGGCTCTGCCAGGGCAGTAAGGGACCCTCTCACCCCTTCCCCTTCCCCTTCCCCTTCCCCTTCCCCTTCCCTTCTCCTTCCCCTTCCCCTTCCCTTCCCTTCCCCAGCCCGATTTGGGATGCAGAGCCCTGGGATGGCACAGGTGAGACCATGGGAGAGGTCAGATGCAGCTCCTCTGCTTTTGGGGTGTTTCCCTCGCCTCGGCCAAGGTCACTGAGCAGAGGGTGCCCAAGCTGAGCCCCTTGGTGGCCGTGCAGCCCAGCCAAGGGAGCCCAGGGTGTTCCCATGGGGTGGGCACCGTCCCCACCCACGCAGCCAGCCCAGGGAGCAGCTGCCCTTCTCCTGAGCTGAAAAACAAGAGCCCAACCTTCATGCCTTGGTCCTGCAGCTCCTAATTATGCCCTGCACAAGGCCTTAGCTGTGAAGTCTGCTGCAGAAGCAGGATGGTGACGACGATGAAAGGGAGCAACATCAAAAGTGTCAGGAAGAGGGGAAGGCAACGCCATATCAGTGGTGAAGCCACATGCATATTCCAATTTGCTATGTGACTGTGGTGCTAATTTGGGGGCTGAAAAAAAACCCTATTGCACGTGGGATGGCATCCACACGGTGCCTCAGGAGTGTGCAGCCAGAGAGTTCCCTAACAGGGGAGCTTATTGAGCTGCTCTCAACGCACAAATAAAGTATAATTAGGGCTCGTTAGGAGGGGAGGGAGGGCTGCAGTCACCCTGGCAGCATTCACAGGGAGGAAACAAGGCCACAGCACTCTCATTGGGCTGGGATTGAGGAGGGAAGGGTAATGCTGTCCTCAAGCATCCCAATCCAAGAGGATGGGTTGTGTGATTTTTTTTTTGCTCCTGTGTCACAAGGTTTTAAGAACACAGAAATGGTCTGAAAGGGGGAGGCAAAGAAAAAAAAGACCAAAAAAAAAAGTTACAAAAATTCTATTAATAAAATTTAGGAGATTAATAAGTCTTAGTATTACATATAAAAATTGGCATTAAATATTTAGAAATTCTATTAATAAAATACTAGATTAATAAAGCCTAATATTAAATATAAAAAATTAATTGGGTGAAGCTCATCAACTTTGTAGTGTGAAAACCACAGCGAGAGTCCTGCCGGTCCTTTCTTGTGGCTGTGGCCATGGGATGGAGGTGCAAGAACAGGAAATTCAGAGTTGGGGTGACTGGCTAAGCACAGTCTTCTTAGGAATGAGCGGGATCCACAATAGGATCTTGGGAAGACATCTCCTTTTCTCTCTGGAAAACAGATAAAATAGTTAATGATGCGATGCAGGTTGGGAGCATAATGGGAATAAAGCTGTTTCCTAACTGGGAAGTTTGGGCATCTGCAGATATTTGGGTATCCTGATATTTTTGGCCACATCCACAGTGACAATAGGAATTAATTTTGCCCCTGGATAGAAAGGTGGGGTTGGATTTTCCATCCTGGGAGAGATGGACCAACACCAGCATTTGGGTGGTTCCTCTTGCAGTCCAGGAGGGATGTGGGATGCTGCAGGATCAGGCATGCTTAGGCTCATACTGGAATAAAAGATGGGATTTTGGTGTGAAAACATTTCAAATGGCAAAAATTCAGCTTTGCAGAATCTGTGTGGAAGAGGAGGTGTTATCTAAAATTATCCAAATCTTTCCAAGTGTAGTTTTTCACCTAAATTTCTTATCCATATGGCTTTTTTTTGGATCAGTGTTCCTAATATCTTCTTCCAGTACAATGTAAACTGCTGTCACTGGTGATGCTTTCAGAGATTTTTTTTCCCAGAGCTAGAAAAATCAGTGCCTTTTACCTCTGCTCAGTGTTTTACAACAAATGGTAAAACAGTGTTTAAATTAGGATAAATTATTAAAATTCATATTCATTGACTTTTATGTTTCATTATCATTAGAAATTAAGTTTATTTCCTGGGTAAACAGTTTATAGCAAGTTATAAATATTTTCTGTTGACCTATTAACTGGTTTAATATATTGTGAAGTTATTGACAGTTGCAGTAAAATTTATAAACAGCTATTAAACCTTTTAACATACTCAATGTGTCTAAGTCTCTATAACACAGAGAAATGATTTTTTAAAGATAATCTCCTCCTGATATTAAATTCCTCCAAGATTTTAATATATTGTCAAAGTTTATGGGTCATAAAATAAACCTAGAGCTTACAAAAAATTTACACAAGGATATTATTTAAGAAAAAGGACATGGAAGTTTTAGTGCAGTAAGAATGATGATATAAGCCACTGAAACATATAAAAGTACATACCAAATACTATGTTAAAATAACATTAACTGTCTTGTATAAATCCACAAGTCAAGGTTTCAGGGTTTTTACAGTGCCTGACTCTCTTATTATTTTGTCTAGATAATGACACCCTCACGGTGCAGCACTTAGAAAAGCTCATTTTTGATAGATGTAAAAGCATGAAATAACGATAGACCAAGAAATCCTAATTTGGAATTCCCTGATAATGTAAGGTTAGGGCCCATACTTCGTGGGCCTGATTCCACGATGTATTACTCCATCCTGAGCCCGATGTAAATCATTGAAAATCAATAAAAATGGGTCAGCTGGCTGGTGTAAATTGGGCTGCCTTCATTACAGGCCATGGATGGATGCCAGTTTACACCAGCTGAGAAATTGGCCGGGTGCAGTTATATCTGTGTAAAGCTGTCAGAACTCAGTGATTCATCAGCAACTGCACATTTACTGCACATTTCTCCGTTTCCTTTCCATATATATCCCTATTTAAAAGTTGGGTGGTTCGACACTGCCCTTGAAGGAAGAGTGATGTCTCCTGAGCTGATCCATGGGCAATGGAAGCAGCACATTTCTCTGATCAGCAGGCACTGGGGGCTGCATGGGGAAGTGTCTGAGCTCTGTGGTGCTCTCCTGCTGCAGGATGCTCCAGGTTCAGCTGAGGGACGGTATCCAAGGTGGGGATGGACCAGGAGGGCGCCTTTCCCCTGCCTGTGTCTGTCACCTGCAGCAATGGGATAAAAGTGGATGGAAAAATGGGATAAAAGTGCATCCAGAGAGCCAGAAGAGCAGTGTGGACACCTCAGGAGGTAGAACAGCAGAACACGAAATACTGGAACAAGTTACCTAGAGAGGTGGTAGATGCTTCATCCTGGAAGTGTCCAAGGCCAGGTTGGACAGGCCTGGCCTTGGGCCTGGCCCAACACCTTCCAATAGACCAGGCCTTGGAGCAACCTAGTCTATTGGAAGGTGTTGGGGGGTTGGATTAAATGATCTTTGAGGTCCCTTCCAGCCCAGCCCAGCCAATAATTCCATGTTCTTACAGCAGACGTGCTTTGTACCTCATGTGTCCACCAGGGCTAGGCTGAGGAGATCCTGCTGCCAGCCCTGGCTGTGCTGCCTGGTCTGAGGTGAGGAACAGCCCTCACCAGGGCTCACCTTTCCAGCAGCCTTCTTCCACCCTTTTTTGAAGCTAGTGAGGTTCTCCATAATTGTAGGCCCACAACTGAAGAACTCCTGAAGCTGGAGAAGAAAAGGGGGGAACATTTCTGTGTACACTTGCCTCTCTGAGAGCAAATATCCCAAGAAATTAAGAAATAGTGGTGAAGTGTGATAGCCACAGGTAAAACCAAGAGCATGGCCATGATGAAAGTGCTCAGAGAAGACACTCTGCTTCTCTGTAGATGTCAGCTCATCCATGTAATTTGAGCGTCCCCCCTTGAATGAGAGTGCCCCAGACCCCTCAGCAGAGCAGATCACATGCTCCAGTTTAACTGAGGTCCTGCAGGACCACCACCTACTGCTAAAAGTAGCAAAACCCACAGATGTTTTTGGTGTTATGAATCCTTTGCAAGCTGGGGCTGTGCCTGGTGGGCTTCCCACCCCACATCTGGGCTCCTCATGGGTCCTCTTCTGAGGGCCAGAGCCACCCAGGTCCCAGGAGCTTGGTGGGGCTGGAATCAGAGCTGCCTTGCCTTGTGCAAGCATGGATTATAACTGACGTGACTTTGTGGTTTCCTACCTCAGCTTTGAAATATAGTAAACTCACAAAAGCTACTGTAGAGTTCAGAACAAACACAGGGGGTATGTTTAGTTATTTGTTTTTGTAGTAAAATAAAATATTTATTATACACAGACACCTACTGTGAACAGAGGGTAAGGCCACTGTGTTTTATCTCTAGGGTGTCATGTTTGACTTCCATTAGGGATGTATTATAGACCTGTGGGTTTTCATGAATTCAGAAAGTCCACTTTGAACACTGATTTCAAAGCCTACAGGGGGTGTGAGGAATGTAAGAACACTGCTTCGTAGCAAGGAACCTGTTGCATCTAACAAACACCTTGCGTTTGATAAGTCAGAGTTGAGGCAGGCTATAAAGGAGCTCTCTTATTTTTAAATTTTTTTTCTTCCTTAGCACGATTTTAAAGGAAGATTTCCTATTGTTTGCCTGGGAACTTCAGCCCATCTGAAAGCTCAAGGTGAAGACAATGAACGAGCTCCTGAAAAATGCACCATTACATCAGCATACTTTTCCCATTTTTCCCTAATTCCCTCCCAATGAATCATATGGGAGGAGAAAACGACCTCAGCCATCAGGTGGATACCGATCCATCTCCATAAGTGCCTCTCACGTTAATGGTGCTGTCCAAAACTCTAAGTGCCACTTGTGGGTGATGTGTGCAGGGGCTGTGAGTGCTGGGGGAGCTGGGTCTGCCAGCCCCGTGCCCCCCACATCACTCTGGGGTGGGTGGTGAGGGGTTGGTGGTGAGGAACAGCTCGCGGAGCTCAAGGCTGTGCTCCCCACAGCTCCTGGGCAGCCTTGGGCATCAGGAGTTCATGGGAGGTGGGAGCATTCCCAGGTTTTCAGAGTGCAGGAGTGATGTGGGGCCACCATCTCCATGGAGGGGTTGGAGGGAGCAATGGGAAAGTGGAAAGGCTCTCAAAGGAATCTGCTGTGGAAGTGTGAAACCTTCAGATGTGAATTTTCTTCTCCCTCCTGTTCCTGTGCTCCCATGTGGGGAGCACATCCCTGAGCTCCACGAGCTGTTCCTCATGGCCAGCCCCGTGCCCCCCACATCACTCTGGGGTGGGTGGTGAGGGGTTGGTGGTGAGGAACAGCTCGCTGAGCTCAAGGCTGTGCTTCCCACAGCTCCTGAGCAGCCTTGGGCATCAGGATTTCATGGGAGGTGGGAGCATTTCCAGGTTTTCAGAGCACAGGAGTGATGTGGGGCCACCATCTCCATGGAGGGGTTGGAGACAGCAATAGGAAGGTGGAGAAGCTGTCAAAGGAATTTGCTGTGGGAGTGAGAAACCTTCAGATGTGAATTTTCTTCTCCCTCCTGTCCCTGTCCCTGTCCCTATCCCTGTCTGTGGCTGGACAGCCAGTGAGGGATGTGTCCCCTTCCCTTCTCTCACCTTAAACAGCACAACACAGCTGACAATATGTGAAATGAAAACCCCTGAAGGACAGACATCAGTGCCTCACTCCTCACTTGAAGCCACCCAAGGCTTTGTGTTTTGTCACAGCCACCAAATTAGAAAAAAAAAAAGACAAACCAAAGATGCTGAGAAGAACTGGCTTTAGTAAAATCAGTGCAGGAATCAAAATTAAAGCTGATTGGGTTTGCCTCCTCCAGACAAGGAGCACTGATACATTCTGAATGCTCATTCACTCCCTTGTTGTTCGTTGTGTTTATTGCTGGCTGTGGAGGGAATGCACATGGATTTGTTTCCATAATGATTTCATGGAGAGGTCAAACCCCACTGAATCCAGATAAGTGCAGGAGCCAGCAGGGTCTCCCAAGCATTGGAAAAGACTTGGCACTGCTGACTTCTGCACTGTGGGAAGGTCAGTGCAAGATGTTACCAGTGCCTATTAGGCTGAGCATAACTGGGGCTGGAAAATGTGTGGTGAGAGAAAGTAAGTCTAGAAATACTCTTGCTAAGGCTAAATTCTGCTCCTGACAAGATTTCTGCTCCTAATTATACCTTCAGTTCTGCTCTACTGACACTCTTTTGACACAGGGTAATGTGTTCATAAGAACTTGATTCTCATTTTTCAGTAGATAACAGTGTTTATGTGCTAAATCTTGCCCAGCACAATATTTAAAATACCCTTAAAGCCAGCCAGTTGGGATAGAACAGCAACAGCTGTTTGGTACAGTAACCAATGGACAAAATTATTTCCTTGTATCCAAATAAAATTTCACTGGGAATGAGAAAGCAGTTGAACCGGGCAGCCTGGAAATATTCCCTTTGTTTTGTTTTGCTCAGTTTTGTTTTAGCTGGGGATTTCACATCAAGGATAATGCCATTACACTCAGCAGTAAAATTCCTGTTGGCACTGTGGAAGCCAAAGTTCCACCTCATTCCTGCAAACTGCATCACACAGAGGTGTTGGTAGGGTGAGCTCACCCTTGGAAACCACTCTGGGTCCTGCTGCTCATTCCTGGGATTTCCACCCTGCATCCAAGGTTGTTCAAGGAGCCCAGGGCTCTTCCCAGGTCCCCCCCACAGCACAAATGCCTGCTGAGGGAGGTGAGCAGCAATAGTCATGGACAGTAAGTCCCGACTTGGTTCTGTGCTCCCCGTTCCACTTGAATTCAACCATTAAATCTGAACTTCCAGTTCAAATTAAATATGTCATGACCAATGTCAGATATATGGACAACTTCAGAGTGGAATAACCCAAGGCAATCTGCTCTGATCGTATCATGCCTTAAGTCTCGGACTAAATCCAGGGGGAATTTAATAAAATAGCTCAGTCAAGCATTGATCTTTCCTGATGGTTTTTTTCTTCCTTTCTAATGGTCTTCTCACACACATTGCCCTCACTTCCCTCCTGGAAAACAACACAGTATCATAGAGGAATAATCCAAAATATTTCAGCACTGCTGCTATTGTTCCTTTGCTATTGACCTCCTTTCCAATCTCTCATTTGATGACAGTGGTGTAGGATGACAGAATTAAATGATTTTGTTTCTCCCGTTCTCTGCCAATGTTACATTTGGTACATGAAGTGAGTGAAGGATTGTAAAAGGGGATGATACTGATGCAGGAAAAACTGTCTGGTGTTTCACTGCCCAGAGCACGTGTAAGCAGAGCCTGGACATCATTTTAGAGGATATTGTGCAGCTCTGTTTTTCCATCCCTGGAACTGTGGTGGAAAACCAAGCTCAGCACATGCTGAAAATTGAAGAGGTTGAGGCGTCCTGCTGGAGATGAAGGACTGGTGGTGTACCACAGGTCTGCAGGCAGGGGACAAGGGAGCAGCCTCGGGATGCAAGTCCTGTGAGTGCTCAGAGACTGGGACATTAGCATGAAAGAGACTCCTAAAAGTATTGTGATTTATGCCCCTTTTAGGATATAATACTATATCTAGGTGGAAAATATAATGGCATGAGGTTCATAAATTCGTGCAGTGATAGGACAAGGAGAATGGCCTTGACTGAAGGAGGGTGGGTTTGGATCAGAGATTAGGAAGAAATTGTTCCCTGTGAGGGTGGGTGCCCAGAGCAGCTGTGACTTCCCCCTTGGAAGTGTCCAAGGCCAGGCTGGACACTGGGGCTTGGAGCAGCCTGGGACAGTGGAAGGTGTCCCTGCCATGGCAGGGATTGAATGGATGGTCATTATTCATTCCATAATCTATATCACAGTATCTGGTAGAATACAATCTATACCAGTCTTAGAAAACACTCAATTTTACTCATCAACCTCTAATATTTAATATAGAACCCAACAATCAATATTTTCAGATGGAGCAAAAATTGAAGCTAACTCTTCTGTGAAAATTCCTGGGGAGTGTTGCCATTGTTGCTGTGGTGCATGAGCTGCTCTCGTCCCTCATTTCTCTCCCCATTATTTTGCTTTGAAAAGGTGTTTTTTAGTGCTATGCCAAAGGAGAGCATCAAAGTGTTGTTACCTCTGGACTACCCAGGTGTTCCCAGGGAGGAGCAGAAGGACAGAGCTGGGTTTGGGAGCAGGGGACAGGTGGGTGACAGTGAAGGCCTTTCCTGGAAACACACCGCAGAGACAGTGGCAAAAACCTGTCCCACTGCATTGATGGCTGAGTTTAACATTTACATAACATCCAGAAAGGGAACCCTGCACTGGATGACTCTGCTTTAAAAATGAGTCCTTGGGTAAGACCCCTCTCAGATTTGAAACCCTTCCAGGATTTGGAAGAGTTTCAAATAAAATTAAAAGAAAAACAAAGCTCAGGCTCCTGAGATTGCTCCACTACATACTGACGAGTGAGTGTGAGGGTATGTTTTGTCTCTAAAGAAAATAGCAAAGCCTGTAGCAGTCAGGATAGTTTATAAGCATGAACATAATTTTGAATAGCCCTAGCTCTGGTTTGCCATGACCTCTGCAACTCAGCTCTGAAGAAAAAGGTAAAAAAATATTCCCTTAATGCCTGCTATACACCAGAAAAGACACTTAAACTCAGCAGATTTGAAAATCACAGGCATGCCTTGTTTGTCATGATTGACCTTTTCATTTTATTTTATTAATTATAAAATGGACCTTAGTTTTCCAGGAATCTAAGAAAATAGCCCTCCTCTGCCAAAAGATGCAATGCAGGCACTCATCAGAAAACATGGGCAGATAGAATATAAGAAGTCTTTTCTTTAGTATTTGAAAGCTTTTCTTTATTTCCTTTCCCTCTAAATTTTAACTCTTAATTTTAACTCTAATGTGTCTTCCCTTGCTGGGAAGTGGTTCATGCACATTCTGACTTTCTGTGTTCACAAAGACAAAATGCTCCTGCTCTTCCTCAGAGCTCTCTTCACCAGCTGATCAGGCAGCGCAGGCTTCCCTTTGTCCTGCCCCTGCATCTGGTGTGGTCAGAGGAGTTAGGAAGAGGGAGGGAATGGTCGTTTTGGAGTATGGATGGTTTGTGTGTGCCCCTGCCCATGCCCTGTTCCACCTCAGCCCCCATTCTACTCATCTCTGTGTTTCCTTTCCCTCTCACTCATCCCACTGAGGGGGCTGTGGACTCCAAGCAGCCCAGCAGAGACAGCTCTCCTGCTTGTGGTGACCCATTCTGGTTGTCACTTTGCTTTATTTGCACAGCAGTAGATTGATTTAAAATTTCAGACCCCGAAGTTTAGCATTTTTACTGTCTCTTCTTTCCAAATACTGACCTTAAATCATAGAATCACAGAATTATTTTGATTGGAAAAAACCTCTAAGATCACTGAGTCCAGCTCTGCCCCAGCACTGCCAAGGCCAACACTTCCCCATGTCCCCAAGTGCCACATGCACATGGATTTTAAATCCCTCCAGGGATGGGCACTCAAGCACTGCTTGGGGCAGATGTGCCAGCTCTGGACAAACCTTTCCATGAAAAAAATTTTCCCTAAATCCAACCTAAACCTCCCCTGCTGTAACTTGAGACCATTTCCTCTTATCCTATTGCTCCTCAGGTCCATCTCCAAAAGCTGTGGGATGATCTGCCAGGGACCTGTCAGCCAGCACATGCTGTGGATCAGCTCTCTGTGGTCCACAGGCTCCTGGATGAGATTCCACCAGTCCCCATTCCAGCAAAGTCACTCCCAAGCAGCCAAGGCCAATTGCACCCTGGAGAAATGGAGACACCCACACTCCTTGTGTTAGCCCTGAACCTTCAAAGGAAAACTGGGAATATTTCAGCAGTGGTTCAATGTTCACCCAGCAGCACATGTAAGTGTGACATTGAAAAAATTTACCATTATTGTGCACATTTTAAAAATGCTGGGGGAGTGAGGAAATCCTCCAGAATGGTCAGTTCATCCAAGTGATTTTTTAATTCTGTCTGTTGGAGCCCTTTCTGTGTTGGCTCATAATCTGCACTGGTTAGAGCAGCAAAGCCAGGATGTTTAGCAGCTACTTCAGAAGGACTGAGAATTACCTACAGAGAGATGGGAGGAACTTTCTGTTTTCTGGGTTAAAAAGCACCATAAACTCCCAAAGATGTCAATTTGTGTTAGTGGGGGATGTGGCTCATCAGCAGGTGAGCCAAGAGAAGGAAAGGACAGACATTGTCTAACACACTGAAAAAAGGGTCCTGTTGCTGAGGACAGCAGTAAAAGGAGAAAAAACACACAAGTGTCGAAGAGATTTTGTCCTTTTTGAGTGCCTGGACTTAATGGATTTTTCTGGCTGAGCTGTGTAGAACAAAAACCAGCACGGCACTTCCCGTCTGCTCCCCGCACTTCTCCGGGGCTGCTCGTGTCGTAAATCATTCACAACTTCACTAAGGTGATTCTTACACGGTCAATCTATGTCTTTAACACAAAATCAAGACGGGGGGAAAAAAATAAAACATGTCTATCCCATTTTCCTGAGCCAGCTCTCCTATCTCAATAAGAAAATTGTGATGTCCAAGCGCTTGTGAGAGCCAGTTAGAAATGCCAGCAGTATATTTAATTTCAGGGTACGTGCCAGAAAGTCCAAGGTTTCTTGTTCTTTCTCAACATCCCAATTGGTTGAGGTTTTGTCCACCAACTTCCTTCCTCTTCCTTTCTGGTCTCTGTTTTGTTTCATCCCTGTTCATCTTCTCCTGCCCTATGCCTGGATGGTGGCACCGGGCTGCCCTCCCAGCATCCCATGGCAATTCAAACACCTTTCCAAGGATAATCTGGTCTTTAGAGTAGCATTTGCCATGACATTTTTGCTGCTCCCGCTCCCCTGCAGCACTGCAAAAATGTTCACAATGCCGTGTTTACTCCTCAAAATTCCCTGGTGAGCTCTGCTGGGTCTACTGGGAATAGTGGTTCTCTAACAGTAAATAGTTTATTGCCTTCCAAATATGCTTCTGGCTGTTTTGTTCATGTATATTTTTATTTTGTATATAAACACATGCACACACACACATTTGTATGTTGTTTCAAATTCTCCAAATATAATTTTTTTTAAATCATAAACCATTAAGGTTGTAAGAGTTTGATTGAAAACCGCCTTGTCAACAAGATCAGAGCCCTGTGTCACATCCAGTGATTCCTGACCACCTGCGGGGATGGGGAGTCCGCCACCTCTGCCCTGAGCAGCCCTGCCAAGGCCTGAGCCCCCTTTCCATGGGGAAATTCCTGCTGTGCCCACCCTGAGCCTGTCCTGGCCCAGCCTGGGGCCGTTCCCTCTGCTCCTGTCCCTGTTCCCTGGAGCAGAGCCCGACCCCCCCGGCTGTGCCCTCCTGGCAGGAGCTGTGCAGAGCCACAAGGGCCCCTGAGCCTCCTTTGCTCCAGGTGAGCACCTGCCCAGCTCCCTCAGTCACTCATGTTTCTTCCTCCAACAAAGAGTTAAAAAATCCACTAAATTCAGGACCTCTTGTGCCTCATTTCACGTGTGCCAGCAGCTGAATGCAGTTGAAACAAGTCCCAACATTGATTTCCACAATCTTGGATCAAGTGCAGTGCCAGTGCTCCCTGTGATTGGATGGGACACTGGATGATGGGGTGTCCTTTTTGCAAACTGCATTTCAAATACCATTTAAGCAGATTTCAATATCTGTTGTTCAGTCTGAAGTGTAAAAATACCGTATCTACCAACAGTAGTGAATTATTTGAGAAAAATAGATTGAGAATGGCAAGTGGGACATATGTTATTGAGAAATGAAGGAGAAGGGTTTTTTCCTTTTGGAAAATCTTCCAAAAAAGAGCTGAGCAAGAGCTCTCCAGATTTGGCATTTTGAGACAAAGCTGATTTGAGCTGAGTTCAGAAAAAGGTCTCAGTGTCAAATGTTTTCAACCTTTTTGCATTAAACCAACTGAAATTCATCCAAACCAGATTCCTCAGATTTGGGAAAAAAAGATTCCCTCCCAAACCCAGGAGAAGCAGGCCAAGTTTCATCCCGACAGGAATGCTTTTGCCAAAGCTATAAAAGCTGAAGTGAAAGTAATGATGCTTTATCTGGCATTTATAAGGCACTTTCATCCAAAAGTTCCTCAAGCATATTACATGCAGCAGGCTGGATTCCCCACTCCTGAGTCAGATGTTGTTCATGCACATTCCCATTTTATTATAATGGGAATGTATTATTATACTATAATATAAGGAATTTGGGAGGGCAGGCCTGGAGACCCATGCAGGAGCACCCATGGATCCCTTTCCATGTCCCATGTGGAAATTCAATGTCCAAGACTGGGACCTTGGCTTTGCTGGAGATTCAGACCAGCAAATCCCAGCTGCTGAGAGGTGTCGCCCATCAGCAAACCAGTTGTGGTCCAACTGGTCCAACTGGCCACATGGATTTTTACCTGAATCAATGCTTAAAACTTGCACTACTCTGTGACTTTTTTCCAATATTTCTCTTGGCTTTAAAATAATTCTGTTTTCTGCATCAGTGCTTCCCCTAATTCTATGTATATATATATTTCCCATAGATGGCACTGGAATTTCATGTTTTCTTCGTTATATTTTTGTCCAGATTTTCCCTGTTTGGGACAGCCAGGTTTATTTTTCCTATATTTAATTATTAGGTTTTTACTCTTGGTTATTTTGAGTTGTTTTTTTTTTTTCCTCTTGGTAATCTTGCAGAGTTCTCAGTACAAATTTTTTTAAAAAATATTTTAAAAAGTGGGTTTTTTCCCCTCTTTTCTCCTAGATTTGCTTATAATTTGCATATTTGATTCAAGAAGCTACTTTTACCAGGTGCTGTGACTAGAAGAAATGAACATTTTAAAGGTGGCTGTGTATCCTCAACAGCTGTGAAAACTGGGTGGAAGATGGGCCCAGCATCCTTGGTGCCTGATCTTATCCCTCTCCTCCTGCTTTGGGTTCAGTCCTCACTATTGACTAAGGGTAGAACAGGGCAAACTGATTCCCTGCATCCCCATTAAACTGAGAATATCCACTTAAGTAATAAGATTTTAATTACTCAAGTCAGAATTTCATATTAAACTCTAATCTGATACATTACCAGCCTAAATTAATGTCAAAAGGTGTCCGTATAGAGACTTTCATTCATTTAATGATGGTTAGTTTGGGGCCTAAACAAATTATTTGCAAAAAACTCTCCAGCCCGCTGTAGAAATGGCATTTCCAATGCTAATGGACTTTTGATTTCCAATTAGTGCTCGCCTCACTTTGATCAGGAGCCCATTTACTGCGAGCGTTGGAACAAAGGGGTGTTGGGAGGACGTATCCTTGGATCATTTTTGTGGTGTGCTGACAGGAATGTGTGTGTAAAGAGTCATTTAATAGCCTCCTAACTGGGGTGGGACACGGGGACCAGATGCTTGGCTTGGTGCCTTCCTTACAGCCTCAAGAAAGCCCTCCAAGAAGCACAAAATGAGCTTTTTGTCCAACCCCAAATGCGCAAACACCCCGACGCTCCTCTCTCTTCTTGGAGCTGTCGTCCTGAAAATTCCACCCTAGGAATTCTTTGATTAAAAACACTGATTCATACAGAATCATGGAGGATTCTGGAGCTGGGAGGGACCCACAAGGATCGAGTCCAGCTGCTGGCCCTGCACAGACACCCCAAAAATCCCACTGAGAGCATTGTCCAGACCCTCCTGGAGCTCTGGCCATGCCCATTCCCTGGGCAGTGCCCAGCACCCTCTGAACCTTTCCCTGAAATCCCCCCTAAACCCCCCCATGACACAGCTCCAGCCATTCCCTCAGTCCTGGCATCCCTGCATTATTTAAACCTCCCAGAGCTGCCCCTCTTCTTCCCCTCCTGAGGAAGTTCCTTCTCATTTTTTATTTTTATTAATTACTTCTTCTTTGTCTTTGCTTGGACTCCTCAGCCATTCTACAGAAGCCAAACCCAGCACTTTAAAGGGTATTTTGTGAACTAAAATGAACCTTTCCCCAGTTTTAAACCCCCAAAGCCTCTTAACACCTTGTAACCACAGGTCCACATAGAATTAACTACAAAATCCCCAGAAAGGGTTAATCTTTGCTGGCAGTTTGGCCATATTAGAACAATTACAGTGATTCATTGTCTATGTCTAATGGCATAATCTGATTGTAAAGACAGCAGAGTGGGCGTTGGAAAATATACAGCAGCCCACTCTAGTCAGTGTGAGGCATAACAGGAAATGATTGTGGGTGTTAACCATGTCACAAATGCTTGGATTAAATGCTGACTCCACACTGAAAAGCCAAATAAAGATATGGGAAAGGGCCCGTATATGTTTCAATAACAATTAGGAAAGTATCTAATATTGGTTTTAGCAACAGAAAGGAAAAGTTGGAGTGAAAAACCAAGCACAGGTGATTCTACTTAAAGCTGTATTTACTATCTTCCTAATGTGTGAGCCAATAAGGAAAACTGCTCGGAATAATTTCATTCAGAAAGAAGGTATTTTATATTGAAATAAATAGGAAATATAACTCCTGATTATGATATTGTCATTAAGGTACTTATTTTCAATTAAGAATTTTTATTAGCTCTCATCAAGTTGAGTAATGAAAGTGCTGTAAAATATACTTCCTTTCCCACCCAGTCTGCTCCCTCCTGGCCCTTCAGGAAAGGAAGGGAGGAGAAGGAGAAGGAGAAGGAGAAGGAGAAGGAGAAGGAGAAGGAGAAGGAGAAGGAGAAGGAGAAGGAGAAGGAGAAGGAGAAGGAGAAGGAGAAGGAGAAGGAGAAGGAGAAGGGGAAAGGAAAGGAAAGGAAAGGAAAGGAAAGGAAAGGAAAGGAAAGGAAAGGAAAGGAAAGGAAAGGAAAGGAAAGGAAAGGAAAGGAAAGGAAAGGAAAGGAAAGGAAAGGAAAGGAAAGGAAAGGAAAGGAAAGGAAAGGAAAGGAAAGGAAAGGAAGGAGAAAGGAAAGGAAAGGAAAGGAAAGGAAAGGAAAGGAAAGGAAAGGAAAGGAAAGAAAGGGAGAAGGAGGGAAGGGAAGGGAAGGGAAGGAAGGGAAGGAAGGGAAGGAAGGGAAGGAAGGGAAGGGAAGGGAAGGGAAGGGAAGGGGAAGGGAAGGGAAGGAAAGGAAGGGAAGGGAAGGAAAGGGAAGGGGAAGGAAGGGGAAGGGAAAAGGAAAAGGAAAGGAAAGGAAAGGAAAGGGAAGGGAAAGGAAAGGAAAAGGGAAGGAAGGAAGGGAAGGAAAGGAAAGGAAAGGAAAGGAAAGGAAAGGAAAGGAAAGGAAAGGAAAGGAAAGGAAAGGAAAGGAAAGGAAAGGAAAGGAAAGGAAAGGAAAGGAAAGGAAAGGAAAGGAAAGGAAAGGAAAGGAAAGGAAAGGAAAGGAGGAGAAGAAAGGAAGGGATGAAATAAATTAGATTTTATCAGTGTCCTGAACTTGTTTCCCTTCTGCCCGATCCCCTGGTCGGGTTTCAGCCCTGGCCTGAGGTGCCAGCCCCTGGGCAAACCCCTGATGGGCACTTTGTTCCTTCTCCTTCCCTCCTCCCAGGGGAAGGGCTGGCCTCCGAGCTCACATTCTGTTGAGGTCCCCATGGCCAGGCTCCCTCCCAAACCCTCTCCAGAGGAGCCATCCCATTCCCCAAGGAGAAAAGGGTCTGGGTTTGGACTGATCATTCCAATAATTTATTAAAATAGGCACATTCTTTAACTTTTTAGATATACTTTTTGACAGTTCTGGCCTCTTGGAGGAGCTAATGCAAAGCAAACACTTTTTTGTTTATTTGTTTTTAGGTAGAGGCTTTAAAATCACAATAAAGCCATTTAAGTTGTAAATATATTTGCAGCTGTGTTTTATTAGATAATCTTACCCCAAATTCCGGTTTATGAAGTTATGATGATTTAAACTGTTCTTCCTCTCTCTTTCTCTCTCTCACCTTTTTCACACAAATTCTCTGGAGGATCTAAAAATAAGCCTCTAGCTATACAAGTCAGTGCTCCAGGTTTATCCCAGAGACTAAGCAGTATTTCACCAAATACCTTTATTATTTTCTGGGGTTCCTCTGCATCGTGTGAAACCTCCAAGGTTATTTGAGATCAGATGTGGAAGGAAAGTGGACACGTTTGAGGCACGAGTTGGGAGGAGGAATTTTTCAGAAGCTGTACTGGATAAATTAAAAATGTGAATTTCTATTTTCCTGGTGCCTGGGTTACGCTTTCAGAGACTTTTGTTTACTCCTTATTAATCTAAAGAATATCTGTAGTCAATGGAAAAAAGTGAAGGTACCAGAGATGTGTGAAATTCTATGTCTTGCCTCTTGAAGAAACATATTTAGCATCAAACCCAGGAACTTTTATATTTTAGGTAAGGGTTTGATTCATAGCATTAACTTTAATGGAATGGAAATCACTTATTTCAGCTGGGGGACAGTCAAGACCATAAAGAGTAGGGCTGGTTTAACCACAACTTTGTAAGATAACAGCATTTTTAGACTATTTTTTTTACTTGCTCTGATGAAATTTGAATATCCACTCCTTGGATAAACATTTAATTAGCACAATGTAGTGTTGAGGCAAGGAGAGGAAGATCAAGAGTTGGATGGAGATGTTCCTTGCAGAGCTCTGTATCCTTAAAATGTTTCCCCACTGTCCAAATGCAGCTTCCTGTGCAGGTTGACTTTATTCCTTACAAGCACAGAATCCTGGAATGCTTTGGGTTGAAAGGGACCTTAAAACTCATCCAGTTCCAAACCCCTGTGCCAGAGCCTTCCCACCCTCCCAGGGAACAATTCCTTCCCAATATCCCACACAATCCTACATTCTTTTGCTTTAAACCATTCCTCCTTGTCCCGTCACCAAAACCAAGAATATCCATTGGATATTCCTGGTTGGGATATCATACCATTGGCACTGGATGGGATTTAAGGTCCCTTCCCACCCACACCGTTCCATGGCTCTGGGATATGATCAGCTCCATGTCATGATCAGGTGCAGGTTTCCTCCATTTCTTCTGAGGGTTGGGTTGGAGCATCTCCAGAAATCTCTTCCAACAATTTAACTATTCCTGATTCTTGCCAGACATAAATTACCAAATTCATCGTTTTTATTCACAGCTGAAAATGGGCTTCAAAGCTGAAGATGGGAGCTGAGTGCAAAACAAGGTGTTGGGGTCAGACACAGCATCAGCTCACAGAGGCACAGACCCAGAGCCTTCCCAGCTCCTGAAACCCCTGCTGCAGTTTTCCAGAAGGATCTGTGGCCGTGGCACAGGGCCTGTCCCCAGTGGGTGCTGTCCTGTCCCTGCTCCCTCAAGCCCTGCCTTGAGGAACTCACACTCTTTTATGGCAGGAAGAATAAAGCAGGATTTCACAGTCACTTGTCTTCGCAGTAACCAGGTTCTCACTTCCCCCAGCACTCCCCAGGGCCCACGGCTACTTCAGGTGCACTCCTCTGTTTATGGCCCTGCTGCAGGATCAGTTTTCCCCAAATCCCCTAATTCTGCCTGCTGGGGTGGATTTGCCCAGTAAAGGGTGATTGAGGATGGCCTGTGATTAGGCTAATTAGCTCATTTGTGTTTTTCCCCTCTCTATGCCTCCTGTTGAAGCCCCAGGACCAGCTTGGATGTGTGGGGTCCATCCCTGCTGAAAGGGTCCCTTCTTCTTTGCTCTGCTTCCCATTCCCAAACAAGTGATGGCACACGTGGTACCTGCTGCCTTTTTTGTGCTTTTGTTCCTAAAATTCTCTTTAGAATCATGGACTAGAGCACAAGTGTGATGAGGATGGGCTGAGGGAGCTGGGCAGGGCTCACCTGGAGCAAAGGAGGCTCAGGGGCCCTTGTGGCTCTGCACAGCTCCTGCCAGGAGGGCACAGCCGGGGGGGTTTGGAACAGGGACAGGAGCAGAGGGAACGGCCTCAGGTGGGCCAGGGCAGGCTCAGGGTGGATATTAAGAAAAAATTCTTGGCTGAAAGGGTGGTCCAGCCCTGTCAGGGGCTGCCCAGGGCAGTGGTGGAGTCCCCATCCCTGGCGGGGATTAAAATCTGTGTGGATGTGGCACTTGGGGACATGGGGCAGTGGTGGCATTGCCGGGGAACAGTTGGACTTGATGGTCTGAGAAGGTCTTTTCCAGCCTAAACAATTCTGGGATTCCACCCTGGTGTTTCTGAAGGAGAATTCAGGTTTCTTGCCAGCACTGATCCTGTGGCCTCAGTCCACCACAGCTCTGCCATGAGGAATATTTATCCTTCCCATACCTGTGAATCACCTGAGGAAAAAAAATCACAGAAACTGACTTCAAAACTCCCCAAACCATTTTAATATTGAAAACCAGTCGTGAAAATTTTGCTTTTCCTGCATGGCTCTGTTTATAACACCGTAAGATACTTCCTCCGTCTTAAACCCTCAAAATTCCAGCAAATACCATTAAAAACAGGGCGTGCACAAGGTGCACCCCTTAGCTGTTGCTGGTACAATGGAACGAGGCTGTGTTTGGTAAATGAGCGTGCACAGCCCTTATGTGATTTACTTTATACCTACAGTAAATTTTCTTGCGGGAGATTTTATGGTGCCTGGTTGAATCGTGAATGTTCAGTCAAACCTTCCTCCAGCCGAGGCAAATAGAAGCCAGATCTGCAGAGAGAAAGTAACAAGGAGTTTTTGTTAATGTGTATTCCTGCCCCGAGTAAGAGAAGAGTAATTCTACCCTAATGAAAATTAAATTTACTACCTTTTGTTTGTAGTTGTATCTTAAAAAAGCCCAAATGTGCACACCCTTGTTAATCACCATGAACAGCTCTCTTCAACCAGCAGAATGACAAAAGAGCACTAAAATGCTCTGGCGAGGTTCCAGGTGGGTTTTTTTTTGTTGGTTTCATTTTTTTTTCCCCTGGACTTTCCAAAGAAAATTCACAGAACATGTTTTTTCCCCGTGTTTTTCCATGATTCATAAACCCGCTTTTATCCACTCCATGAAAGGACCTCTCTCCATTATGTAGACCAGAGCTGACACATTTATGTGCAAAATTGCTGGAGCATTTACACCACTATTCATCAAGGCAGTGTCTGTGCTCCAGGAATATTCCAATCACCTGGCACAATCAGTTTCACACACATTCACAAATTCTTGGAAGACGGCGTTGTTGTAACACATAACAAAACATAACAACCACTGTGCTACAGGGTCAGGCATCCAGAAAGCTGCTTTTGCTTTCTTAGTCATGCACAGGAATTCAAATTAACCAGTGCCACTATATTATTGATGTAATATTGAATAATAAGGGATCTGTGGAAAACTGAGAGTATCAATTGGTTCAGGAAATTGCTAATAAATACAATTTTTATTGCCAAAATGACCAGCTGAAATCCAGCCTGTGCTGCTGGAAGTTGCACTTACATGACTGGCTGTACGTGGCCTGTAAAAGAGGAATATTCTTTTTTTTTCTCTTTGTTATAAAATATTTTATCACCATTCCCAATTAGAATTTTCCCAGAGAAGTGTCTAAGGCCAGGGTGGACGGGGCTTGGTACATCCTGGGATAGTGGGAGTTGTCCCTGCCCATCATAGGGGGAGGAACTGGATGAGGTCTGAGGTCCCTTCCCACCCAAACCATCATGGGATTCTGTGATTCCAATGTAAGGAGCTGCTCATCAGGTGATTGTAAAAATCTGAATTATTCTGCAGCCCTGGAGTGGTCAGCACCTCCTGACAGGTGATATTATACCCCATGGGATAGACCTTGGCCATCCTCAGATAGGATTGACTTGGATTTTCTAAATGTGGGGAGGCAGGTATTTACCATTCAAAATCACCGTGTCTGTCAGGTGAGAAAAACATTTATTTCCATGAGGGTTTTCACTGACTGTACTTGCAAAGATTTTAAAATTGCCTAAATAAGTATTTACATGATATGGTAACCCAGAATGGTTTCAAAGGAGCCTTTATGATCTGTCAGGTCAATAATCTGCATTTTTAAAAGTCCCTGAATACATATTTGCATGATCTGTATTTCAAAAGCTCTAGTAAATATGTATTTGCACAATAGACCATAACAATCTCTTTTAAGCCATCGTGGTCTATATATAGTGTTAATCCTCATATATTCCAAAGGAGTTTTATTTTCCAAAATAGCTTTTATTAATAAGATGTTCAGATGCTGCCTTTCTGAGGGCGATAGAAGGATGTAATCAAAAGGGATGAGGGCGGCTTTTCATGCAATTAAAAACTGATTTAAAACTTAGGCCAGCAGTGGAAGGGAGCACTTGGGTCTAGCCTCCCTTGCAGCCCATAGACTTTTCCTGGAAATCTCATTTTTTTGTGAAAGAGAGAAATAGGACCGAAAGGCTTTGAGTCAGGACTTTGAGATGGAATATCAGAGCAACAAATGTATGAACGCAAATATTTTTACACCAGGGTCTGCTTTGGGAGACGTGCTGCTGTTTCCATGATTCTCTGGAAAGAAAGACTGGAAATACCCTTCTCTGGAAATATCCTTTTTCAGGGGCATGGCTGGATGTGAGATGCTCATATCTGATGGTGCTCTCTGGGTGGCAGTGCCCAAGGCCAGGCTGGAGCACCTGGGACAGTGGGAGGTGTCCCTGCCATGGCAGGGGTGGCACTGGGGGGGATTTGGGGTCCTTTCCCACCCAAACCATTCCATGGCTCTGGGACATGATCGGCTCCACGTCATGATCAGGTTCAGGTTCCCTCCATTTCTTCTGGGGGTTGGGTTGGACAATCTCCAAAAGTCCCTTCCAACCTATTCCTGATTCTGGCCGGACATAAATTACCAAATTCATCATTTTTATTCACAGCTGAAAATGGGCTTCAAAGCTGAAGATGGGAGCTGAGTGCAAAACAAGGTGTTGGGGTCAGACACAGCATCAGCTCACAGAGGCACAGACCCAGAGCCTTCCCAGCTCCTGAAACCCCTGCTGCAGTTTTCCAGAAGGATCTGTGGCCGTGGCACAGGGCCTGTCCCCAGTGGGTGCTGTCCTGTCCCTGCTCCCTCAAGCCCTGCCTTGAGGAACTCACACCTCTTTTATGGCAGGAAGAATAAAGCAGGATTTCACAGTCACTTGTCTTCGCAGTAACCAGGTTCTCACTTCCCCAGCACTCCCCAGGGCCCACGGCTACTTCAGGTGCACTCCTCTGTTTATGGCCCCTGCTGCAGGATCAGTTTTCCCAAATCCCCTAATTCTGCCTGCTGGGGTGGATTTGCCCAGTAAAGGGTGATTGAGGATGGCCTGTGATTAGGCTAATTAGCTCATTTGTGTTTTTCCCCTCTCTATGCCTCCTGTTGAAGCCCCAGGACCAGCTTGGATGTGTGGGGTCCATCCCTGCTGAAAGGGTCCCTTCTTCTTTGCTCTGCTTCCCATTCCCAAACAAGTGATGGCACACGTGGTACCTGCTGCCTTTTTTGTGCTTTTGTTCCTAAAATTCTCTTTAGAATCATGGACTAGAGCACAAGTGTGATGAGGATGGGCTGAGGGAGCTGGGCAGGGCTCACCTGGAGCAAAGGAGGCTCAGGGGCCCTTGTGGCTCTGCACAGCTCCTGCCAGGAGGGCACAGCCGGGGAGGTTGGGAACAGGGACAGGAGCAGAGGGAACGGCCTCAGGTGGGCCAGGGCAGGCTCAGGGTGGATATTAAGAAAAATTTATTGGCTGAAAGGGTCGTCCAGCCCCGTCAAGGGCTGCCCAGGGCAGTGGTGGAGTCCCCATCCCTGGCGGGGATTAAAATCTGTGTGGATGTGGCACTTGGGGACATGGGGCAGTGGTGGCATTGCCGGGGAACAGTTGGACTTGATGGTCTGAGAAGGTCTTTTCCAGCCTAAACAATTCTGGGATTCCACCCTGGTGTTTCTGAAGGAGAATTCAGGTTTCTTGCCAGCACTGATCCTGTGGCCTCAGTCCACCACAGCTCTGCCATGAGGAATATTTATCCTTCCCATACCTGTGAATCACCTGAGGAAAAAAAAAATCACAGAAACTGACTTCAAAACTCCCCAAACCATTTTAATATTGAAAACCAGTCGTGAAAATTTTGCTTTTCCTGCATGGCTCTGTTTATAACACCGTAAGATACTTCCTCCGTCTTAAACCCTCAAAATTCCAGCAAATACCATTAAAAACAGGGCGTGCACAAGGTGCACCCCTTAGCTGTTGCTGGTACAATGGAACGAGGCTGTGTTTGGTAAATGAGCGTGCACAGCCCTTATGTGATTTACTTTATACCTACAGTAAATTTTCTTGCGGGAGATTTTATGGTGCCTGGTTGAATCGTGAATGTTCAGTCAAACCTTCCTCCAGCCGAGGCAAATAGAAGCCAGATCTGCAGAGAGAAAGTAACAAGGAGTTTTTGTTAATGTGTATTCCTGCCCCGAGTAAGAGAAGAGTAATTCTACCCTAATGAAAATTAAATTTACTACCTTTTGTTTGTAGTTGTATCTTAAAAAAACCCCAAATGTGCACACCCTTGTTAATCACCATGAACAGCTCTCTTCAACCAGCAGAATGACAAAAGAGCACTAAAATGCTCTGGCCAGGTTCCAGGTGGGGTTTTTTTGTTGGTTTCATTTTTTTTTCCCCTGGACTTTCCAAAGAAAATTCACAGAACATGTTTTTTCCCCGTGTTTTTCCATGATTCATAAACCCGCTTTTATCCACTCCATGAAAGGACCTCTCTCCATTATGTAGACCAGAGCTGACACATTTATGTGCAAAATTGCTGGAGCATTTACACCACTATTCATCAAGGCAGTGTCTGTGCTCCAGGAATATTCCAATCACCTGGCACAATCAGTTTCACACACATTCACAAATTCTTGGAAGACGGCGTTGTTGTAACACATAACAAAACATAACAACCACTGTGCTACAGGGTCAGGCATCCAGAAAGCTGCTTTTGCTTTCTTAGTCATGCACAGGAATTCAAATTAACCAGTGCCACTATATTATTGATGTAATATTGAATAATAAGGGATCTGTGGAAAACTGAGAGTATCAATTGGTTCAGGAAATTGCTAATAAATACAATTTTTATTGCCAAAATGACCAGCTGAAATCCAGCCTGTGCTGCTGGAAGTTGCACTTACCTGACTGGCTGTACGTGGCCTGTAAAAGAGGAATATTCTTTTTTTTTCTCTTTGTTATAAAATATTTTATCACCATTCCCAATTAGAATTTTCCCAGAGAAGTGTCCAAGGCCAGGGTGGACAGGGCTTGGTACATCCTGGGATAGTGGGAGTTGTCCCTGCCCATCATAGGGGGAGGAACTGGATGAGGTCTGAGGTCCCTTCCCACCCAAACCATCATGGGATTCTGTGATTCCAATGTAAGGAGCTGCTCATCAGGTGATTGTAAAAAATCTGAATTATTCTGCAGCCCTGGAGTGGTCAGCACCTCCCTGACAGGTGATATTATACCCCATGGGATAGACCTTGGCCATCCTCAGATAGGATTGACTTGGATTTTCTAAATGTAGGGGAGGCAGGTATTTACCATTCAAAATCACCGTGTCTGTCAGGTGAGAAAAACATTTATTTCCATGAGGGTTTTCACTGACTGTACTTGCAAAGATTTTTAAAAAATTGCCTAAATAAGTATTTACATGATATGGTAACCCAGAATGGTTTCAAAGGAGCCTTTATGATCTGTCAGGTCAATAATCTGCATTTTTAAAAGTCCCTGAATACATATTTGCATGATCTGTATTTCAAAAGCTCTAGTAAATATGTATTTGCACAATAGACCATAACAATCTCTTTTAAGCCATCGTGGTCTATATATAGTGTTAATCCTCATATATTCCAAAGGAGTTTTATTTTCCAAAATAGCTTTTATTAATAAGATGTTCAGATGCTGCCTTTCTGAGGGCGATAGAAGGATGTAATCAAAAGGGATGAGGGTGGCTTTTCATGCAATTAAAAACTGATTTAAAACTTAGGCCAGCAGTGGAAGGGAGCACTTGGGTCTAGCCTCCCTTGCAGCCCACAGACTTTTCCTGGAAATCTCCTTTTTTGTGGAAGAGAGAAATAGGGCAGAAAGGCTTTGAGTCAGGACTTTGAGATGGAATATCAGACCAACAAATGTATGAACGCAGATATTTTTACACCAGGGTCTGCTTTGGGAAACGTGCTGCTGTTTCCATGATTCTCTGGAAAGAAAGACTGGAAATACCCTTCTCTGGAAATATCATTTTTCAGGGGCATGGCTGGATGTGAGATGCTCGTATCTGATGGTGCTCTCTGGGTGGCAGTGCCCAAGGCCAGGCTGGAGCTCCTGGGACAGTGGGAGGTGTCCCTGCCATGGCTGGGGTGGCACTGGGGGGGATTTCAGGTCCTTTCCCACCCAAACCATCCTCTGAGACATGATCGGCTCCATGTCATGATCAGGTGCAGGTTCCCTCCATTTCTTCTGAGGGTTGGGTTGGGCGATCTCCAAAAGTCCCTTCCAACCTATTCCTGATTCTGGCCGGACATAAATTACCAAATTTGTCATTTTTATTCACAGCTGAAATGGTCTTCAAAGCTGAAGATGGGAGCTGGGTTTTTTAGGAGAAACTCACATCTATTAAAATTAGGAATTCTTAATTCCAGCAAGCTTTGCTTTTCACGCATTTGAGCCTCTTAAACACAAAGATTGGATTGGTTTAATTTCTTCTAAAAAACCATTTAGATAATTTTTGAAATTCTGAGTCTTGTCCTGGCTTCAAATCCTAAAAGAGATTTTTCTGTCACTGTGACAAGACCTCAGTTTTCACTTTCAATGCATTGAATATGATAATTTATGTATAATTACATTATCAGACACGGAGCAGAGGTGAATGTTGTTTTATCACTGCTAAGAGTATTATTGTGAAATTATCAATATCCTGGTTGTAACAACACCTGTCTTTAAATATCCAATCCTGAACTAACTCTGCCTTCTGGTACAATCAGAAACTATTAGATATATAAAATTATAGGGGTTTGATGACTTCAGTTGTCTTTGCTGTGAACAGATATTCAATTTCTCCAGCTACTTGAATTATTTGTCTATATTTTCATATTTCTGGAATTAACTTATCTTGGTGGCACAGCTTCAGTCTGAGTGCTTCACTCAGAGCAGTGTGCAGACCACAACTTTTGGTTGTGGAGTGGCAAAACCTGAATAAATAAACCTAAATAAATTAAAGCTAAATAAATCCCCTCTCCCCAGATTTTGGGTACTCTGCCTTCACAGCCCAGCCGAGGTTTTCCTGCTCCTCCTCCTCCTCTCCCAGGGATCTGGTGCAGGTAAGGGAAGGAGCCTGCACATATTGTTTCTGTTTGCAAAGGAAATACACCCTGCACTTTCCCTGAACATAAATTCAGCCAAAGTGGTATGGCATTAATCAGGTGCAGAATCTGGAAAAATCATACCGAGACTTTGTGTCTTATATTAAAAGCAGCAACTTAGGGCTGGTTAGTTTGTTTATTGAAAATGTTTTATTAACACTGTACCTCACAGAAAGGGAAGAATAGGACAAAATGAGATTATTTCTCCATCCACCCACCCACCCCCCACTCAGATTTTCTGCATAAACAATTTGAAGCACAAACTGTAAAAATAAACAGGTTGATGCTGGATCCTACATGGAGTGTAAGTCCCACAGATCCTGGGGAATGGCAAAACGGTGCTGGGTATTTCCAGACTTAGGAGGGTTCCTCACATAAATCTGAGTCAAAGATTAAGCTCAAGCCTCCTGAAGCTCACCTGGCTTTCTCTGCAGGGCTATGAAGCAGCACCTTGGCTTCTCTGTGTTTGGGTTTGGATCACAGGGAATCAGAGGAGAAAATCCCACCTGGTCCAGCAGCATCCCAGCCCCGAGCAGAGCAGAGGCAGCAGCCCCAAACACACACTCCTACAGCATCCCTCATTTTCCCTGCACTGATAATTGCCCATTAACATAATGCAAACCGAAACCCCTTTCCTAATGCCAGAGCCCCAGCACACAAAGCTTTCCTTGCTCCATTAAAAAGACAATTTTGCCCGTGCAGTAATGGAAAACGTCAGATTCAAAGAGGAAAGTGGGTGCCTCTAAGTATTTCATATTTTACAGGGATATGTTTTAAATGAAATACTGCCTGACAGATAAATTACTCTGGCTTTGCATACGGGCCTGGCTGATTTAGTGCTACCAGCAGTGCAGATGGTTGGCGACAACTTTGTAGGTGCTTAAACATCTTAGTACACGAGTGCAATTCTTGCACTAATGCAAACCACTTGTGGAATGACCCCTCCTATGTAATGTTTTCCATTGAGAGAACTGATTTGGACTTCCAAAGGAAAAAAAAAAGTAATATACAAATTACTCCAGGTAACCCAGAGCGTTTAAAAAGAAAAGAAATGCAATTATATCTGCTTTCGGCAACCACAGTTTAATGAAAACAGAAGTCTGAAATGGTCTTTCTAAGTTTCAGACTTACAACAGGTCCCTACTTATTAGCAGAGCAGTTGTACCAGCAATTTGTTTTTGTAATTATGTTCTTTGTGGTCTACACAGTTTTCAAATAGTGATGCTAAAAGGACAGCTGGAAATACTGCGAGTTGCTTACCTAATCCCCAGTGAGAATAAAAATAGATAACAGTAAATGAGACTGTGTGGGGGGAGCTAAATTACCAGCCAAAGCTGAGGGGTTTTTTAAAGACACAGTATACTTCAATGTGTGCATTAAAAGATGGAGATGAAATGTATTAAATATCAGTAGGAATACTCGGCCCTTTGATGACTTGAACGAGGAGCAGAGCTCATTCCCTGGCTCAAAACAGCCCGCTCTTGTACAGAGCAAATAATGAGCTTGACCACAAAATGCTGATATTTCCCATGGAAAAAAAGGACAACACCGAGGCAGAAGTGTTGGTAATGGAGCAACGCTGGTTCTCCTTCCTAAGCTTGTGTTTATTCTTCAAAGGAACTCCCAGATTCCTGTTTAAACGGGAATTTGACTGGGCGTCAAAGGTGGTCACTCCTCCAAGCAGCAGCGCTTTTTTCCCTGGCACCGGGGAGCTGTGCTCACATCCTGCCCGCAGAAGGGGAGCTGCCTCCCACGGGACACCTGCAGGTGCTCCTTTTGAAAGAAACTCAGCCAACTTGAGGAAATCTGGAAATGCATAAGCTGCAGCTCGAGGCTTGCACAGCCGCACAGCCAGGCACTGCTGGGGTGTCCTTCCTTTGGTTTTCCGAGCGCAACCTCCCTGCTTTCCCTTTCATTTGTCAGGATGGCGTTGGCACTTGCCGTCAGTAGTTAAACCTCTTCAAAGCTTCCCTGTTGAAGGACAGAGGCCACCTGTAGCTGCACACTGTGGATGCACCTTCCCTCCACGAATCAAGGGCCACCAAGGCTTTGAAATTTGAGATTAACAAGGATTTTTACCTGCATTTGCGTAGCTAACAAGCGAGCCAGGCTACTGGCGGGTATCAATCAGCATTTCATTATGCCATTTTGCATTAGCCGAGGATGTGACCTGCACTATTCCCTCCTGCAAAGCAACAGCTCGGAGCTGTCATTTCCTTGAAGCTATAAAGGTAAAGGCCTGATGGATCAGGGAGATGACATTTGCTCGGGGAAGCTCGCAGGAGCAGCGGGCAGCTCCCAGCCCCATGCCTGCCGTGGAAAATCCAACCCTCAGCACTCGAGAGTTTTTGTTCCTGACATCCCATTCCTTCTTGCAGATTCCTCCCAGGTCTGGGAGGGAAGGTCTGGGCTGCACAAAATCCAAATGTGCAGAGCAAAGCCAAAAGGAAATTTGTGCTTCACCAAAGCCAGGAGCCAAGCTAGCTCCCGCGGGTGCTGGGCTGCAGCCGGGGTGTGGTGGGGTTGTGTGAGGAGAACCTGGGCTCACACAGATCCAAGGGCTGCTGTGCTGGAGGTCCTGATCCAGAACAAACTGAAATCAAAGGAAAGGCTGACCTTGTTTCCAAGGAAGTCCCTGAAACAGTGCTGCTAAGTGAATTATTTTCTGAATGTGTCCAAATGATCCGTGAGTGGTCGCCTTGGGAAATGATTCCTTGGAATTGTTCAGTGGCTCTCTGCAGATCCGGGTATTTTGAGAAGCACCAACAGGACTTACCTGTGGTCTTATACCCCCAGGTTCCTCTAACCAAATCCCTCCATTCCCTCTATTCTGACAGTTAATGAATTGTCTGCTACAATAAATAAAATCCCTCCACATCCCTAGAGATGGGGAGGGGAACGTTTGCTCCTGGGCTGTAAAACTTGGCTGTGTGGGAAGGGGGTCTTCTGTGGGTTCTTTTTTTAGTATTGAGTGAGCCAATGTAAAGTGTGGTGTATTTTCCTTAAGGACTTGGTCTCTGTATCCCAGGCCAGGTGAGAACAGAACAAGAGGGAAGTCACTTGGTTTTGTGCCTGGAGTGAGGCTTAAGCTGTTCAAGGCCAGAATAAACATGAAGCAAATGAAAAAAAAAATGCAAGAGGAGAGAGGTGCTGTGGTTTAGCAATGAGCAGAGCTTGGAAGAGGAGGCTCAGTTACCTCCCCCTGGGAATGCCTGGGCTGCCATTCCTGCTGGCATTGCCCATCTTCCCTGCTCTAGGCAGAGCTGGAGCCTCAGCCAATTTTCTTTTATTCCAGGGATGCACCATCACATGTTTTCCAGCTCCATCCTGCTGCACTTTGCTGGGAGTAGCTCAGTGTTTCTGATCACCTCCACAAACCTGGAGCTGTTCCACCTCCTGGTCTGGCTCCAGGTGGCAGGATGAGGTTTCACAGAATTACAGAATCACAGGCTGGTTTGGCTTGGAAAGGACCTTTAAGGAGAGGATCTCATCTCATTCCACCCCATCAGCAGGGACAAATCCCACTAGCCCAGGTTGCCCAAGCCCCATCCAGCCTGGCCTTTAATACTGGGACATCCACATAATCTCAGGGCAATGTCCTTCAAAACCTGTTCCATGGCTTCTCTGGGGAACCATGTAAATGACATTTAAACTGTGCTTTGTTGTGACCATTTCCAGCCCTGACCTTTTTTGCACTCTCAAAAACATCACAGACAAAACATAAATACAACTCCTAAAATTAGCTAAAAGACAAAAATTAGTAAAACCTAAAATTCCAGTATTGATAGTCTTGATTTGTGAGATGAAATTTCAATCATACACTTTATACCAGGAGGTATATGCAAAACTATAGATTATATACAGTGATATAAAATCCCCCAAAGGCAAATTTATCCTGGATATTTAGTCCACAGAGATGAGCTATTAAGAACATTTCAAGAAAAAAAAAAAAAGAAAGCCAAATCACATCCTTTTCTTTCCTCTGACGTGACATCGGCAGAACAGCCCAGTCCATGGTCAGAGAGGGTGGCAGCTCCACAAGAGAGGCAGTCTGGATGTTCAAAGTGAAAAGGATTTTCAGGATTACAGACTGATTTCTCATTTCCTCCTCATTTGCAGCTCCCCCACAAAAGGGAGATGGGCAACAGAAGGGGCTTCTCTCTCTGGTTAAGAAACTGAAGTGCAGCAACTGCTGAAGTTCCACCTACAAACCCAAATAACCTTCACTTGGACACCAGGACAATATTCAGGAAAACCCTTTTACTAGCAGGGAATTTTAAATTTTAACCATAGTTCTTATTTCTTTGCTGAAGCCTCCAGGCCATGATGCTATGGGTTCACAAAACAAAATCTAAAATCACAGGCCCACAACAAAGTGAAGAGGTGGGGACCTGCTAACACCTTACTGTGGCACAAAGTGCATCCTCCCAGCTGCTGCCAGGTAGCCCTGGGATGCTTCTGAAGTCCTTCAGTGGCTCCAAATTTGGGGAAACACCTTCCTAGACTGCTCAGAGGACAGGCTGGAATTGGGAGGGAAATGCAGGCTCTGGCTCAGGTGTGATCCCCATCCACACAAGGTTATCACAGAACAACAGAATGTCCTGAGCTGGAAGGGACACACAAGGATCACCCAATCCAGCTCATGGCTCTGCACAGAACCACTCCAAAAATACCTCCATGTGCCTGAGAGTGTTGTCCAAACGTTCCTTGGACTCTGCCAGGGTTTATGTTGTGATCACTGCCCTGGGGAGACTGTTCAGTGTCTGACCTTCTTTTGTGGGAAGAGCCTTTTCCTAATCTTCGACCTCATATATATATATATATACACACACACACATATATATGTGCGTGTGTGTGTATATATGAGTATATATATATGTGTGGGTATATGTGTATATATATATATATGCATATATGTGTGTGTGTGTGTTTGTGCATATACGTATGTAAACAAATATATACATATAATATATTATATTTATAAAAATATATAATAATCTAATAAATGTATTAAATTATAATTAATACAATATAATAATCATATTAATTAATCTATATATTATAATATATATATTATCTATTATATATATTATCTATATCTATTTCTAATTATAGAATTAGATATAATTATCTACATAAATAATGCAGATAAAAAGATATAAAAGTACAAAAAGATAAAAAAGATATAAAAGTACAAAAAATTACATTTTTATTTATATTTATAAATTTATAAATAGAAATCTAATTTTATAAATATAAATAAATATAAATATAAATATAAATATAAATATAAATGTAGATATAAATATACAATTATACAAATATGTATATAAATATATAAATATTTATATATAAAATGTATAAATATATAAACTATATAAATATATATAAATATATAAAATATAAATATATAAATATATAAATATATAAATATATAAATATATATTACATATATATATGGCTCAGCACGCTCCATGCCCTGCCTGGATCAGACCCTGTGGTGCCAAAGAGCCGGACCCACGGCCAGCCGGTGCTCAGCATCCCTCCCTGCAAACCCCCTGGGTGCCGGCCATCCCCGAGCCGGAGCGGCCGCCCCGGCCAAATTAAAGAGCTCAGATTTACAAGGGGGATAAAGCCGCAGCATCCCCCGGGGCAGCGCCTGCTGCCGCCTCGGAGAGAGCTCGGGGACAGGGGCCGGCTCTGCGGGCAGGGCTCGGGGCTTTTCCCTGCACCAGGGATGTGCCATTCCCCCGGACACAGCCGAGCTGGGGCTGCTGCCCGTGCCAGCCCGGCGGGGCTGTGCCCGCTCACCATCCATCTGCAGATGCAGCCCGTGCCAGCGGCTGGGCAGGGTGGGCCATTAGAGGGAAAAGACCACAGCATAATTAAAAAAAAAAAAAAAACACAAAAAAAACCCAAAAACCCTAAAAATCATGTTTTTTCTTGCTACTCGGATTTTTCCCCTCTTCTGTTTAAAATCCCCTTGTGAGTTTAATCAAACTCATGAGCTTAGTCAATTTACAAATTTTTTGGGGAGAAGGAAAACATTCAAATTTTTATTTATTTTATTTTATTTTATTTTTTTGCTTTTAAGACCAAAGGGAAATAATAGCAGCTTTGCCAAGCAGGTTTTCCCAAGTTCTCATAACTCTACATTATGTGGCTCTGTGACTGGAGCAGGCTCCAAGCCTGACTTCCAAACGACCTGGAAGGGGTCCTAAACCAATGTGGCTGCAGGCAAGTGGGAGCTCAGCTCAGTGGATGCTGCAGCGCTGGAGGAGACAGACAGGAATCCCAAATTGTGAAATCTGCCTCACCTCCAAAAGGCAGAAAAACTCACAGGCTCCAGGCTTGTAGTTTTAAAGGTATTTAGTGACGTTTTCCTGGAGATGTCTGGGTAAAGCTCAGCTTAAAGCTCTTTCACCCAAAAAAAAAGGAAATAAAAAATAAAAAAGTGAAGTTATTCTATCATCTTGTTATCTCTGTGGGAAAAAAAAGAAGAAGTGGTAAATACACGACAACAATTGCTTTTTACCTTTCCATCACTCCAAATATTGAATCTCGCCCTGGCTGAGTCCCAGATGGTGAAGCATTTAACTTCATTTTCTAACCTCTTTTGGGGCTCAGTTTAATTTATTAAGAGGTTACTCTCAGGACAGATCAGGCGACACATAAGTGTAAATTGAACCTGGTGTATCTGTGATTTACTAACTGGGTGACTGGAGAGCTCCAGGGTGTGTGCTGGATGCCTGTGGAGAGGGCTGGGAGAGAGCCCCAGATCTCCAGGATCTCCTTGCCCACGATGGTGTCGCATCTTAGGGCTTCTTGCTGCCTCTGCTCTGGGCTGTGCAAGCAGCCAGCTCGGATTGCAGCTCCTTCCCCAGCCTCAGCCCTGGCCTGGAAGGGAATGTCTTGGTCATCACTCTGATGAGCGCCTTCAGCTCCTGCACATCCCGGTCAAGCTGTTATTCCCACTTTTTCTTCTCCTATTGCAGGAATTCCCCTCTTTCCTGGCCCCACTGCTGCCTGTTGAGCTGAGTGTGTTACCAGAGCTGGAAACCAGCAACAAATCCTTGTTTTCCAGGCTTTTCATGCCTCTTTAGGTGTTGCCCCATCCAGGGCGCTGCAGCATCCCCTGCTGATGTCCCATCACCTGCTCCTCACGGTCATGACACCACCAGCCACACTTGTGGTCACCCTGCTAGTTCCAAAATCCAGGGATTACCACCTGGATAATGCACTCCATGGGAATTCCTTCAAGGAATGGCCACCAAGCCAGCGCTGGTGCAGGAGCATCGCCTCCCCTTCACGGCAGGGGCTGTGCCCAGCAGAGCTCTGGGGTAAAGCCTTCCAAGAGGGGACTGGGAACCTCCAGGCTGCTTCCCAGGTGAAGGAAGAGTGGCCAATGGCCTCACTGCAAGTGACAGGAGCGGGATGTGTGCCAGGGAGAGCTGGTGGAGGTGCTGGGGCTGCTTTCTGCTCGGCCGCTGTTTTATTGTAGCTTTTGGAACGCGCCGGGGCTGCGGTTATTAATTTATTATTATGTGAATTCCAGCTGTTGAAATCCCGTGTTTTACCCCGGATCAGGAAAAACAGCCACTCTCTGAGACTGAGTGGATTTTGGAGCTGGCGGTGCAGGAACATCCACCCAAGCTGGTGGTGCTGGCCAGTGGGGACTCAGGACGATGCCCAGGGGCATGGGGAAGGCGATTTGGAATTTGGCAGAGCACGGGGCTGGATCTCCACAGCTGGGGGGAGCTGAAGAGCTGCTGAAAAGGGCTTTGGATTGAACAAACCTCCTCCGAGGCAGGGCAGGGGCTGTGCTGGGGAAGGGGAGAGCAGAGACCCGGCCATATGTTTGAGGCCAGTCACTGTAAATTACCCCCACTCCTCCCTCGCTGTCCAAGGCGCGGCGAGCGTGTTTTATTGGGAGCAGAGGCAAACCCATGCTCTCAGCTCCATGGGATGGCTTGGCTTGCGACATCTCCCCAATTCTCCCACAGGTAGACCCAATTCTCCCACCCTCCAGCAGCACCTTGATCTGGCATTTTGCAAGCTGGCGCGGTTGGTTTTCCCTGCCCACTGCTGATACTCGATGTTTAAACCAATTACACAGACATTTAAGTCTCTTTCACATGCCAGCACATGGCCCTTGTAAGCCTTCAGGGTTGGGGGCAAGCAGGGGGGTGTTGGCTTTTGCGAGCAGTGTGTACATTAATTCCAACCCAAAGAGCTGCAGTAAATCACTTAATGCCTGAATCGAGTCAGTTGTTGTTGTTTTGGTGAATTGGGACCATATTGGGGACTATAATAACCTAATAATGGACAGTGCAGGCATAGACCACACTGTAATGTATATTGTAGGGAATATGGTAATAGTCTGAAATGGCAATTCTCCTAAATAAATAGCACATCAACTTACTTAAACCTAATCATAAATGGGACAAATTGGACCCATGTGCAAATAGAAACCTGAGCAGAACACAGGAGTTAAAGAAGCCATTGTTTCCCAGCCTGACCCTGGGCAGAGAAAGCCTGTGTCAGGTTACATCTGTTAAAATGATTCTAATGCCAGCCCAGTATTTTAATTATAAATATATAAAACATTTAATAAGAAGACATTCTGGGCTTTCTAAGCCTTTAAAAACTGGATGTGGGCGGAGTGGGTAGAATGGTATTCCATGTGCCCCAGACAGAGTGCCAGCGTATAATGATTGAATGTTTTCCTGTAATAAATTGAAAAAATCTGGTTTGCAAGAATGGATCCAAATCACTTGGCATTAGAAAGGTAATTTGTTACCTAGCTTCCTCTTGGAAACGGACCACTTCCAAGTTTGCTGGAACTTAGTTTCTAGGGACTGTGATGTCCAAAAAGAGAAAGAAAGAGCAACCAGGATGCTCAGGGCTCTGATGTTAAAACACACACGCTGTTTTTTCTGCCTTTTTTTTTTTTTTTTTTCTTCACAGTTTTCCAGTCCTCCCTCTCATGGCTCCAAACACAAGATTCAGCAGCCAAAAAAAGAGGGGAAAAAAAAAAAAAGAGGTTACTCAGGACAAAAGCCAGATCTATAGCCACCTTCTTTGTACCTTTCCAAATCTCAAGCCTGCTTAATTATGATTAATTGCCACATGGATAATCAGATACAGTTTCAAAAGGTTGGAGATGACAGTCCAAGGACACCAGGGAAGAAGGAAGGTTCGCCTTTGTTACAAGCAAAAAAGAAGAAGAAAAAAATATATATACCAGGTCCCTTCCTCAGCCCATAACCTTTTCTTATTTTAACAATTCCAAACGGAATTAATACCATCAGTATATTGTTCCTGCTCCTGGGAATTGAACTTCAACTGTACAATTTCTGCAGCTGTCAGTTTTTGCAGCCCTCCTGTCAATAACGCAATGTTGGGGTGCCCTTCTTCTTGAATGAAAGCAGTTTCAAGTTTCTGCTTTATGTCTGTGCTTTCTGGGTGGTGTGACATGATGAGAAAGTATAAAAAATAATAACAGCAGTTAAAAAGCTTCCACTCTTGACTTAACTGGATCAAATGTAATAGACTACAGTCTTTTCTCCTGATTTCCTTTGCTTGTTTTAGAAAACACTGTGAAAAGTGCAGGAGATTTTGTCTTGCCAGCTCTTTCCTCCATTTAAAATCCCTTTGGCTAAGTCAAGGATCACAGTATGTCATTTCCAGCCTAACAGAAGTGCTGGGCCTTGTTCAGCTCCTATTACTAGGAGGCAAATCCCTAGGTTGCAGGCGCCAGTGTTTCTGCGTTTGGCTCCATTCCCAGTATTGTTTCCTTCATTACATTCCAGAGTGCCTCTCAGCCAGTTAATGTTTGCACTGGGAGGTCCAAATATCCAGCAATCAGCACTGAACTTTTCTCTTTTTGTTGAGAATTGCAGGTTTCAAATGCAATCACTGGCTTTAAAGAAAAACTTACAG
This sequence comes from Emberiza elegans, assembly GCA_024865655.1. Classification (NCBI taxonomy): domain Eukaryota; kingdom Metazoa; phylum Chordata; class Aves; order Passeriformes; family Fringillidae; genus Emberiza; species Emberiza elegans. The sequence continues at coordinate 1,830,840 of JALJVW010000241.1, read as the reverse complement.
GTGAACACAACAGCACTAATTTCCATTTTATTCACTAACAGTTATATTTTCGGCAGTTTCTCCATGTGCACTCATAAAACGCCTTCAGAAGATGTCTGGCTTTTTCAGACCTTGTGCAGGCTGGAGTTGTTTAGGAATTTTGGGGTAAGGGCTGCCCTCTGCACATCTGTCCCACCCCGAAACCCCCATCAGCACAACCCCCATGCTCCGGCATTAATGCTGGAAATTCTTCCTTATATTACAAATACGCCCTTATTTTTATTTCAAACACACAGAAATCTATTTTAGTGGCTGAAGAAAGTGGATGCAATAATTTAGGTGGTGTGAAGGGTCAATGTCAGGCTCAGCCCTGTGAGGTTTGGTTTCTAAATTACTTTTGGTATCATTTTATTTTCTCTTGGTGTCATTTAATTGATAGAGCAAGGGCAGCTTGCAGCCTTTTGTGCTGTTTTAAGCATTGTGAGGCACGGGGAGCATTCATAGTTGGTTTTTTCCTATGAATATTGAATATTTTCCCATGTGTCTGGTCATGGGTGGCTCCATGAGCTGCTCGCAGGATGGATGGACACGAGTGAGAGCAGCATGCTGGATTCTCCTGTCACCTGAAACTCCTGTAAACAGCAAGAAAACTTCCTGTAAATGTCAGAGGAAAATATCTTTATTTTCAGAAGCTGTGCCAGGCTGCACCTCAGGCAATTTGAATTGTACTATAGGAACACTGTCAATAAGACAGCCCTGTATAGTTTCCTTTCTACAGGTTTACTCTTAAGTTACAAGAACCAACCGCAGGTTGTCGGCTCGATTACACAATTAAATAAGTCCACGATATTTCCTCGTGGGAAAAGGGAAAAAAAAAAAAAAGGAAAAACCAAAAAGGCCAGGTTGGGAAATCCTCAGTGTTTTCCATAAAGCCTCCAGCTATGCTTCCACCCCTGATCATATGTCATATGGATGGTGTCACCGTGTCCTAAGGGTGCTCGCTCGCAGCGATGAGATCAGATTCAGGGAAGTGGATATGCTCAGGGAGAATACTAATGCTAACTCAGCCTAAATAACAACACTGCCAAAGGAGGCAAGCAAGAGATGAAATACAGCGGATTTCAGGAGGCAACAAGCTCTCATTTATTAAGATCACAGGCATTTTACAGGTTACAAATCATAAAGCAGAAATAACTTCATAATATACAGGTCAGGAATGTGCCTGGGATATTGAGGAACTATTTCCTTGGCAATAATCTGCCAGAGATAGTCGGGAGCGTGCGTTTTCTGGCACAACAAATCACTGCTGATTAATTTTGTCTGCCTTTGTCTCAGAGAAGCGACGAGACACTCCAGTGTGTGTTTTGTACTTACTCCACTTCCGTGCTATTCTTCCTCGGCGCATAATTTTTTGCAAGATAGGCCAAACACAATGCTCTTTGTTTTACCCCTTTGACATCGGTTTTGCCTGAGCACAGCCTGCCTGACTCAGTTAAGTCAGCAGAACCGAGGCACAGGCTCCTGTGGCAGCCCAGCCTGGAGAGTGATGCCGGTCTGAGCCCAGAGAAGGATTTCTGGGAGAGGAGCAGCCCCTCTGCCACCACTGGAAAAGTGCCCACAGCAAGGAGGTGAAGGCTTTGTCATGATGGACCTGTAGCAGCACCAACAAACTGGAAGCTTTTTCCTCTCTGCTGGCACTCGGGGATAAATCCCAGCTCTGGCCATGGAAATTACAGCAAGAAAGGAAACTGGAGTTTCTTGCTTGAGGAGCAGCAGAAGCAGGGCTGGATGCAGCTGGGAAGACGTGGGAAGGGCTGGACAGCTCTGTGGCATCTTTCCCCAGGCTTTATTTGCTGGATCCTGGAGCCAGCTGGGCTGGATGCTGGTCAGCCTCACACAGGAACCTCACAGCACCCCTGGAAGGAAAATAAATATGATAAACACCAAAGGCAATGTCAAACTCCACAAATTTCCCTAACATTTACTTAATATTCACCACAATTGAACATCTACAGATCAGAAATGGAGTCTCTCAAGGCAGGTGCAAACTTCCCCAGGCAGCCTGTGCTGGTGGTGTTACAATCCCCAGTTATTATTGGAGTATTCTCTGCACTTTCCTGAAGTTTCAGTGCTTTGATGAAGATTCCCTGTTCCAGACCGGTTATAGTGAATCACCTTGAAAGAGAGAATGTTCTGCAAGTGAGAGAGGTGTGTGGTAAATCACAGAAGGACCCGAGCAGGCAGAATTCACTGCTGTGACAGACAAACATCAAGCAGGAACATCCAGAGGAAGGAGGTTTTGAAGTGTGTTCATCCAAGAGGAGCATTCCCAACTCAACTTTGGGCGCTTCCAGGGATCCAGGGGCAGCCACAGCTGCTCTGGGCACCCTGTGCCAGGGCCTGCCCACCTCCCAATGAAGGATTTCTTCCCAATATCCCATCCAATCGTGCCCTCTGGAAGTTAAACCTGCTCTCTTTCCGTTTTGATTGCTTCAGGAAGAGCAACATTTTGGTTTTGGGCCTCCTTACAAGCATCAGACTTGGAGCAGGCTCTGCTCAAGCTCTGCTCTGGCACAGGAGCCTTGCAAGGGAATCCAGGCTGGGGGATGATAATTGTGCCAAGTTCATGGCTTGACATGGACTGGGGGAGAAGGAAGGCAGAATCCATGGAGTTTGGCAATGTCCTTGGAGATTTTGTCCTTGGGGAAATCCATCTGGAGACAAAGAGAATGCCTGGACTCAGTCACCATTCAGCTGAGGGGTCTTCAAAAGTCACCTCCCACCTCCACATCTCCCAAATGAGAGAAAAATGATGAACCCCAACCCTGGGTGATGCTGCCCCAAAAACGGCCAGTGTGGGAAGCCTCTTCTGCCACTGTGGGTGGCTGCAGGGATTCCTGGCTCTCCTGTTTGCGCCGGGAGAGTGGAGAAAATTTTTGTGGAAGACTTTTCTAAGTGGGGCTGATGGAAACCTGGGGAGGTGGCTTATTTCTCTCTTTACCTTATTTATCTTCCACAGGGTTGAAGCCACCATGGAAAATGGCATTGCTGTTACTGCTTCTGTTGTCAATACTTTCCTCCTACTCACGTTCCCAAAGCTCCCACCTTCATCCTCATCCCTTTTTCCCTCCAGAATTACAACCAACCCAAATCCTTGCTCGTAACAGTTCTTACAATACCAAAAAAACAAAACCCTAAAGAAAACAAACAGCCAGCAGATGCTGATTTTCTCACTTAACTGCACATATTTTATAGTAATTCTCTCTGATTTTCTCCCAAGACACCACCTGACCTTCCTTTCTCTCCAACCTCTCCCAGTAGTGGCCGAACACTTCTAATCATGTAAGACTCAGCCCATGGAAATAAGCTGCAACTAAGACAAATTTACCCTCTGACCTCAAGGCCTCTGAGAGCACAACAGAGCCCAAGAAATGTCTTTGCTGAAAGGAATACATTTTCCTTGGAATTTCAGACCAAACCAAACAAATGCTACAAAGAGAAATTTGTAATTTTTTTTTCCTCTTCCACAAAACCGCTAGTAAAATAAAAACAAATCGGTGCTTCTGAAAGGAAGAATGACAAAGTGCATTTTCCAAGAATTTTCATGCAACTAAAAATGGAACATTGTAAATATTTTTGCTTGTCTCTACCTAACTGCAAGCGATTTACAAGCATGAATTAATTTTTAATTAATGCACTGTGATGAAGCAGGGATTAGTTAGCCCAGAATTTTTCACAGTTGCCCATAGACAATTTGGTTGGGAGGGCACCTCCAGAGCGAATCCTGCTCCAGTTCTGGTGGGAGCCCAAAATCTCTATGGTAACTGAAACAGTAACCTATGGAAGAAAAGAGAAAGTTTGGGAAACTGTTGATATAAATTTAGGCTGCTTTTGTTATCTGAAAACGAGGAGGAGGCTCCACATCACCTGAGCAGTCAGATTTCCATGCACCACCAAGAGCTTTGAGGGTCTCAGGCCCAGTCAGGACCAGTTTAGGCCCAGTTTAGGGTGGGCTTTATGCAGAGACTGAGCTGAGGTTTCCTGCTCACACCCCAACTCCTTTGCAAGACCTGGGAACAGAATTCCGGGGCCTTTCCCATCCACGAGGAGTGAAGCTTATGTTTTTCAGTCTGGATTATTATTTTCTTTTTCAGATTAAGGAAAACAGAAACGAGAGAGAAAGAAAATGGGTGACTCATGGCAGTCTCTTTGCTGAAACACAGCTGCCCTTGTCCCAGGAACAGGATTCTTAGAGCCTGCATCCAAAATTTATTGCAAAATAAAACTGAAACTTTTAAAAAGTACCACATTAAATGATGTTTCTCTTTCTTTTTTCACATGTATTTGTGAGGCTATAGCCAGGATCAAGGGGAGGGCTGGAAACTCGAGAGAAACTGAATTCTTGTGAAATTTTCAGGCAAATTTTGCAAACCGACACAGGCTCTATTGGCTGGAAAAACTTAAAAATCATTTTGTGGTTTTCAAAGCTTTGATGTTTCTGGACTTTCTGGGATTCCTTTGGTGCCAGTATAGCAGCACCCACATCACAACCCTCAGGTAATGTTGTATTTTCCCTCTGGTACTGCTGTTGGAAAGGTCCAAGAAATCCTGCGTCCAATGATCCCAAATCAGAAAGCAAAAATTCTGTGGATGTGTGGGTGTCCATTCCTAAATTTAATGGTGCCATTTTTCCATTTGAGGGGAAACATTCCACAATTTGCTGCAGTATTCCTGCTTTCAAAACAGAGATCTTAGGCCTGACTTGCAGAACTTTGGATTTCTGAGATTAATAATTTATTTGTGGCAGCAGTTTATGCCTTGGGAATCACGGAATGGTGTGGGTTGGAAAGTGCCCTAAGGACCATCTGGTTCCAACCCCCTGGCACAGACAGGGACATTTCCACTGGAAAACCTGCCTGGCTCAGGAGCCCTGCTCGGAACGGACAGAACCCCAAAGCTTGAGCTGCTCCTTAGGCCAGGACAGCACAACTGGCACTGCACAGCGCCGTGGAGAGCAGGGCAAAAGGATGTTGTGGAACCAAGGAGTGCTTCCGAGGCAGCTTTTACTCACCCAGAGCAGAAGAGGAGAGATTTGGCTGTGATTGATGGACGTTTGCAACCTCCCCTCCCGTAACCACGCTCGGTAGGAAACGCGTGCGGAAGGTGCACAGGGAGACAGCACAGAGGAAAATGGGAGATGGGAGGGAGAGAGGGATGACCTGGTTTCGCTTCCAAGCTGATTTTGCATCACTTCAACTATATTTAGTTCCGTTTCTATTTAATAGAGCTGCAGCAGTTGGACTGAGATTTTTATTGTTGTTCTCTGAGTAATTTAAATATCTTTTAAAGAGTTCGTGGTGGTTGTTGTTGTTTTTTTTTCCAAATGCTTCATGACCTTCTTCCATGAGTTTATTTTAGATGTAGTGGAATGTCCCAGAGAAAATTCCAAATGGTCCTTAATAGATGAAATGTTTCCAGAAAGGAGAAATTCTCAGTGGACTATGAAACTATTTTTCAATCATGGTGTATGGCACACAAACCACAGCTGAGGGTTTTTTTTCAGTAGGAAACTATTGCCCAGTGGGTTAAAAGAAAATAAAGGATAATGGGATTTTTCTGTGAGGCTGGAGCCGTTTGCAGGGGTTTGCTCCCCACTAGATGTCACTGGAACTGTTTGAAATGTTTGGAACAAACAACCCCAAATTCCCCAGGTTTTGGGCCTCCTTACAAACATCAGACTTGGAGCAGGCTCTGCTCAAGCTCTGCTCTGGCACAGGAGCCTTGCAAGGGAATCCAGGCTGGGGGATGTTAATTGTGCCAAGTTCATGGCTTGACATGGACTGGGGGAGAAGGAAGGCAGAATCCATGGAGTTTGGCAATGTCCTTGGAGATTTTGTCCTTGGGGAAATCCATCTGGAGACAAAGAGAATGCCTGGACTCGGTCACCATTCAGCTGAGGGGCCTTCAAAAGTCACCTCCCACCTCCACATCTCCCAAATGAGAGAAAAATGAACCCCAACCCTGGGTGATGCTGCCCCAAAACGGCCAGTGTGGGAAGCCTCTTCTGCCACTGTGGGTGGCTGCAGGGATTCCTGGCTCTCCACCCCATGCGGGAGAGTGGAGAAAATTTTGTGGAAGACTTTTCTAAGTGGGGCTGATGGAAACCTGGGGAGGTGGCTTATTTCTCTCTTTACCTTATTTATCTTCCACAGGGTTGAAGCCACCATGGAAAATGGCATTGCTGTTACTGCTTCTGTTGTCAATACTTTCCTCCTACTCACGTTCCCCAAAGCTCCCACCTTCATCCTCATCCCTTTTTCCCTCCAGAATTACAACCAACCCAAATCCTTGCTCGTAACATTTCTTACAATACCAAAAAAACAAAACCCTAAAGAAAAAACAAACAGCCAGCAGATGCTGATTTTCTCACTTAACTGCACATATTTTATAGTAATTCTCTCTGATTTTCTCCCAAGACACCACCTGACCTTCCTTTTCTCTCCAACCTCTCCCCAGTAGTGGCCGAACACTTCTAATCATGTAAGACTCAGCCCATGGAAATAAGCTGCAACTAAGACAAATTTACCCTCTGACCTCAAGGCCTCTGAGAGCACAACAGAGCCCAAGAAATGTCTTTGCTGAAAGGAATACATTTTTCCTTGGAATTTCAGACCAAACCAAACAAATGCTACTAAGAGAAATTTGTAATTTTTTTTCCTCTTCCACAAAACCGCTAGTAAAATAAAAACAAATCGGTGCTTCTGAAAGGAAGAATGACAAAGTGCATTTTCCAAGAATTTTCATGCAACTAAAAATGGAACATTGTAAATATTTTTGCTTCTCTCTACCTAACTGCAAGCGATTTACAAGCATGAATTAATTTTTAATTAATGCACTGTGATGAAGCAGGGATTAGTTAGCCCAGAATTTTTCACAGTTGCCCATAGACAACTTGGTTGGGAGGGCACCTCCAGAGCGAATCCTGCTCCAGTTCTGGTGGGAGCCCAAAATCTCTATGGTAACTGAAACAGTAACCTATGGAAGAAAAGAGAAAGTTTGGGAAACTGTTGATATAAATTTAGGCTGCTTTTGTTATCTGAAAACGAGGAGGAGGCTCCACATCACCTGAGCAGTCAGATTTCCATGCACCACCAAGAGCTTTGAGGGTCTCAGGCCCAGTCAGGACCAGTTTAGGCCCAGTTTAGGGGTGGGCTTTATGCAGAGGCTGAGCTGAGGTTTTGCTCACACCCCAACTCCTTTGCAAGACCTGGGAACAGAACTCCCCGGCCTTTCCCATCCACGAGGAGTGAAGCTTATGTTTTTCAGTCTGGATTATTATTTTCTTTTTCAGATTAAGGAAAACAGAAACGAGAGAGAAAGAAAATGGGTGACTCATGGCAGTCTCTTTGCTGAAACACAGCCACCCTTGTCCCAGGAACAGGATTCTTAGAGCCTGCATCCAAAATTTATTGCAAAATAAAACTGAAACTTTTAAAAAGTACCACATTAAATGATGTTTCTCTTTCTTTTTTCACATGTATTTGTGAGGCTATAGCCAGGATCAAGGGGAGGGCTGGAAACTTGAGAGAAACAGAATTCTTGTGAAATTTTCAGGCAAATTTTGCAAACCGACACAGGCTCTATTGGCTGGAAAAACTTAAAAATAATTTTGTGGTTTTCACAGCTTTGATGTTTCTGGACTTTCTGGGATTCCTTTGGTGCCAGTATAGCAGCACCCACATCACAACCCTCAGGTAATGTTGTATTTTTCCTCTGGTACTGCTGTTGGAAAGGTCCACGAAATCCTGCATCCAGTGATCCCAAATCAGAAAGCAAAAATTCTGTGGACGTGTGGGCATCCACTCCTAAATTTAATGGTGCCATTTTTCCATTTTAGGGAAAACATTCCACAATTTGCTGCAGTATTCCTGCTTTCAAAACAGAGATCTTAGGCCTGACTTGCAGAACTTTGGATTTCTGAGATTAATAATTTATTTGTGGCAGCAATTTATGCCTTGGGAATCACGGAATGGTGTGGGTTGGAAAGTGCCCTAAGGACCATCTGGTTCCAGCCCCCTGGCACAGACAGGGACATTTCCACTGGAAAACCTGCCTGGCTCAGGAACCCTGCTCGGAACGGACAGAACCCCAAAGCTTGAGCTGCTCCTTAGGCCAGGACAGCACACTGGCACTGCACAGCGCCGTGGAGAGCAGGGCAAAAGGATGTTGTGGAACCAAGGAGTGCTTCCGAGGCAGCTTTTACTCACCCAGAGCAGAAGAGGAGAGATTTGGCTGTGATTGATGGACGTTTGCAACCTCCCCTCCCGTAACCACGCTGGTAGGAAACGCAGCGTGCGGAAGGTGCCTGGGGGAGACAGCACAGAGGAAAATGGGAGATGGGAGGGAGAGGATGACCTGGTTTCGCTTCAAGCTGATTTTGCATCACTTCAACTATATTTAGTTCCGTTTCTATTTAATAGAGCTGCAGCAGTTGGACTGAGATTTTTATTGTTGTTCTCTGAGTAATTTAAATATCTTTTAAAGAGTTCGTGGTGGTTGTTGTTGTTTTTTTTTCCAAATGCTTCATGACCTTCTTCCATGAGTTTATTTTAGATGTAGTGGAATGTCCCAGAGAAAATTCCAAATGGTCCTTAATAGATGAAATGTTTCCAGAAAGGAGAAATTCTCAGTGGACTATGAAACTATTTTTCAATCATGGTGTATGGCACACAAACCACAGCTGAGGGTTTTTTTTCAGTAGGAAACTATTGCCCAGTGGGTTAAAAGAAAATAAAGGATAATGGGATTTTTCTGTGAGGCTGGAGCCGTTTGCAGGGGTTTGCTCCCCACTAGATGTCACTGGAACTGTTTGAAATGTTTGGAACAAACAACCCCAAATTCCCCAGGTTTTGGGCCTCCTTACAAACATCAGACTTGGAGCAGGCTCTGCTCAAGCTCTGCTCTGGCACAGGAGCCTTGCAAGGGAATCCAGCCTGGGGGATGTTAATTGCGCCAAGTTCATGGCTTGACATGGACTGGGGGAGAAGGAAGGCAGAATCCATGGAGTTTGGCAATGTCCTTGGAGATTTTGTCCTTGGGGAAATCCATCTGGAGGCAAAGAGAATGCCTGGACTCAGTCACCATTCAGCTAAGGGGTCTTCAAAGACACAGCAGGGTCCTGCAAAAATCTCTGTGGCACCTTTTGCTGTGTGGCACCAGTGCTGGGACTGCCACATCACGGGGTCCAGGTGACATTTGGGTGTCACCTGACCCACCATCAAACACAAAAATTCCCAGAAACTTTGAGAAGCCGTGTCCTGAGATTTTCCATGGCTGTTCTCAGCTGTTCTGATGTTCACCCCATGCCACAAAGGAAAACCCCTCAGATTACTAGGTCCACTATTTAAATTCCCCCTGTAGTTCCAATTGGCTACAGGAATCTTCTTCCATTCTTATTCAAAATTCAGTTTAGTGTGATTATGTGGCCATGCATCAAATATGGCAGTATAATATGTCCTTTCATCTACTTGCCATAATACATCCCTTTTAGTGCCACATAAATCCCTGGAAATATCGCTGTCTTCTGCTCTTGAGATCCTTCATGTGCCTCTTTGCCTTACTGCCTTCCTCTCCTATTGTTTCTCCAAGCTGAATTAATTCCCTTTTTTCCCCTCAGTGTCGCTGCCCTGGTCTTGCTGCTGCTTCTGAGCTGGCACCAGTGAAAGCACAGCCCTCCCAGTGCCACCAAAACCTTCCCAGTGTCACCACAGCCCTTCAGTGCCACCACAGCCCTTCAGTGCCACCAAAACCTTCCCAGTGTCACCACAGCCCTCCCAGTGCCACCACAGCCCTCCCAGCGCCACCAAAACCTACCGAGTGTCACCACAGCCATCCCAGTGTCACCACAGCCCTCCCAGTGCCACCAAAACCTACCGAGTGTCACCACAGCCCTCCCAGTGTCACCAAAACCTTCCCAGTGTCACCACAGCCCTTCAGTGCCACCACAGCCCTTCAGTGCCACCACAGCCATCCCAGTGCCACCACAGCCCTCCCAGCACCACCAAAACCTTCCCAGTGTCACCACAGCCCTTCAGTGCCACCACAGCCCTCCCAGCGCCACCAAAACCTTCCCAGTGCCACCACAGCCCTTCAGTGCCACCAAAACCTTCCCAGTGTCACCACAGCCCTTCAGTGCCACCACAGCCCTTCAGTGCCACCACAGCCATCCCAGTGCCACCACAACCCTTCAATGCCACCACAGCCCTCCCAGTGCCACCAAAACCCACCGAGTGTCACCATGACCCTCCCAGTGCCACCATGACCCTCCCAGTGTCACCACAGCCCTCCCAGTGCCAGCACAGCCCTCCCAGTGCCACCAGGACCCTCCCAGTGCCACCATGACCCTCCCAGTGCCACCATGACCCTCTCTGTGCCACCATGACCCTCTGTGATTCTTCCTGATTTCTCCCTTTAGTGAAACTCCAGTTTGTGACTCTCTCTCCAGGATCAATCCCGTTGTCACCAAGGCTCCTTGCCCTGTCCCAGCCAGGAGATGGGGGCCACCAGCCTGGCTGTGCCCCCCAGCAGTGGCACAGCCCCACGCCCCTGCCCAGCCACCCCCTGTGTGCCACAGAGCACGTGCTGCCTGTGATTTGTTTAATTAATTAGTGACCTAATTGTACCACCCCAGCGTAACCCCTTTGTAGGCATCACTGACTTATTTGAGAGAAACACAACAGAAAAGGGTCCATTCCCCTGTAAAATGTCTGAATTAAGTTGTTATGATATTAAGCCAGCAAACTTTCAACCCATTCAATATTCAGTAAATTTAAGAAAATGAATTGAAGCTCTTTGCCTATTTTAATATGTGCTCCTGAAGACATCTTCCCATTTTTTTATGGTTTAATTAAAGCCTCATGGCAATGGTAGGCTTCTTCCTACCTACTATGCCAGTGGTTAAAAATTACAGGGTTTCAAGTACCCTGCATGCCTTTAATTGCTCTGCTGAAGATAAAAGAGCAGCAATATTTTTATCACAGCAGCAAAATTAAAAAATGAGCCCCCACCTTGCCCCTGCCCCACACACTGGTGTCCAGACCTTGACTCATGAGATATTTTGGGAATATTTCTTCCTGCCTTGTATCCTGGAGAGCAGAGGAACTTCCCTGCCCCACTTCTTAATATTAAAAAAAAAATAATAATAAAGTGTAGAAATCTCTAAATAAAGAAAGTCCTGGAAGAGAACATTCAAAGCAGGACAATGCAGAGGAAGGTTACAAGTATATTAGGATAAGGGCACCACAATTATATGAAGAAAGTCTGGAGAGAAAAGATTACATTGTTCTGACAACAACATTTTTCAAACATTTAGACCTTTAATATCATTAATTTAAAGTACAAGATTAAATATTTTATGCAAATATTAGACAACAGCAAAGAGCTCCGCATATTAGGATTTAAAACAAATTGAAAGCATGCAAGACATATTCATTTCTTAAGCAGTTTAGTTAAAAAATCGGTATTGTCTCTATTAGGATTAACTGACAGTAACTCTTTGTGTTCAAATGGATTTAACTTCACTGTGGTTTGTTTTCCCGATATCATTGTCCTCCAATAATCGTGGATAAAGGGAAATGTAAAAGGACAGATCAAGTCAAAATATATCTTCACATCATAAACACAGAATTATGTTTAAATTTCATTACTAAATGGGATTTCAGCTTCATATACCATGCCTAATCCTGCACTATAAAAGATGTATAAAACCTCCTGACAAATTCTAACAGACTTTGTGGAAGTTGCATATATTGATTAAAACATCAAGCAGCTACATACAAACCAATAATGAATTACTTCTTGTTGGAAGATAAAACTTTGTGATATTTAAAATTACAGACTTGAAAGTGAGTAAAATTACCCCTAATTATGCAGAAGGGAGCAACACCTTAGCAGTAAACAAGATAAGCACCTCAAACAGCACTAATAATTTTAATTAACATTTTCTAGTCTCCTTTCACCTCCTCTCAAGGTCATCTGCTACCTTTCCCTGGTACAACATTGCAGCACAGTGTTAAAAACTTACATTCCATTGCTAATTGCTTTGATAAGCCGAAAAAAAAACTTTTTTTTTTTTTTTCTTTTTCTAAATCACTGAATCTCCTGCAAAAACAAATTTTGCATTGTGTAAAACTGTCAGGAAAGGTTTTGCAGTGAACTGCTTTCAAAAATCAGATTCCAGCAGCTGGGATTCCTTTGGTTATTTGGGGCCTGATTCTGACCACCAGAGGCAAAATTATTCCAGGAATTCTTTAGAAATCTGTTGGTATTTCAGGTGTAAATATAAATATTTGGATTGGACCCAAAGAGTTGAATATTCAGATTATAATCAAAGTTCAAAAGACTCCTGAGGTGTGAACACTGAAAATAGAAATTTGGCAAAACGTGATAATCTACACAGCATTTGTGTTAATTTTTTCTTGAGCACCAATGAATAAATGCATGTTCAAGACTCATGACCTTGCTAAACTCTTTCTTTTCTCTTCTAAAAAGTCCAAAAGTTGGTCTGGAAAGGGCTTTGTTATATCAGTGGGTTTGTTCCATGCCACAAATTTCATGTACGAGGTCACTTGGAATATAATGTGTAGTGAAAGAATCTCATTAGGCTAAAATGAATGTAAAATGTGTCAATTTGATCCAAATGAGAACTGTAGTAAAACCATGTTTGATGTTCATGTGCAATAAATCTTTAACATTTGTCTGTAAAGTATTAGAGAACCCAGAGGGAAATCTCTATTTGTGATAGCTGCACATTTCCAATGATTTTTCCTATAATCCTTTGTTGACATTTAGCATATGGCAACAGAAAAGAAGATCCTAAAATGAGAATTATTACTTATTATTCAAAGGTAAACAAGATGGGCACCTTGAATATAAGGTTTTTAGGCTGAAATGATGAGAACATCCCTCTATCAGGAGGAATTGCTCATCTTTCAGTCACTCCTTGGTGGAAAAGTGACATCAAAGGTGCCCTACCTGCCCGTCACTCAAATGTTAAAATGTCTGATGGCCCCATCCTGCCCGTTGGGTTGGATTGGATTTTGATATATTCATATTGTTAATTACTGTTGTATTTCAATTTTCTCTCTAGTATTTTTGTTCATTCATAATAGCTTTATGCTTCAGCGGACCGAAAGGACTGAAATGAAAGATTTCCAAGATTTCTTCTGGGAGTAATTTACAAAAGACCACAATTTTTTAATTGCTCCTGATGCTTAGTTCTGGATATCTGGAAGAGGAGAAATCAGCCCAACTCTTTTGGTTGCCACACCAACCATAGCAAATTTTTATTTTTTTGCTCTCCCTCGCTCCTTGCACACCCCACCATCCCTGTTTGGAGGGCTGTGCTGTAGCAATGTCGTGCTGTTTACATTTCTGCAGCTCACACTTGCCTTCACAAGAGAATTATGAGTTATTTACATCCTTTGAGGAGGCTCAGGGAATAATGGGTGAAATGTCAGAAATAATTATGAGAAATTGAGGCATTTCATTTGAGCAGGAGAAGAAATGCATAACTTCTGCTGGATGACTAAACTTGAAGTGCCACAAGATTGCTGCACGATGAGATCTGGCTCGCGATTATCACAGCATTTTATAAAAACCAAAACAACCTTAAAACACTTGCATGCCAAAGGTTGCAACACAGGCTTTGGCAGGAAACGCGAAAACGCTCCAGCATGGGAAAAGTCTCTGAGCAAACTCGCATGTGTGCTGATTTGGGATTTTACACCGGAGCACCAGCAGCTTTCTGAAGCTGGGCTTGACTTTCTGGCCACAGTCGTGGCAGGGAAGCTGCTCAGCATCAGCCCTGACAAAGCCCCTTCCCCATCTCCCCCCAGCCCCTGGCTTTTGCAGCGTTCGTCCATCCCGTTGTTGCTGTGCAGGCTCTTTATCAATAACTGTGGTGTTCTCAGCAGAGTTTTCTTTGGCTTGCTGTCTGCTTTACAAAACCGCTGCATACTTGACAGCTTGCCCCAGTTCAAAATTCTTTGGTCAGAGAAAGCCCGGAGAATGAAACAGTATCTGGTGTTGTAAAATCTTGACCAGATTCTGAAATATTGCCTAAGCCCCTGTCAGCTCGAAGGTGATTTCTCCAGGTCATGGTTTAGAGGGAATTGATGGGACAGTCTGGGACTGCTCAGGCTGCACTATATCTTTTTCAGGAGTGCACGTAGTCACCTTTAGCACTCACTGCTCTCCAATCCTCTCTGCTTTCGACAGCACATTTACCTCCACACACAGATTACAAGCTAAAACACTGGGAAACCAGTGCAGAAAAACAGCCCCTGTGCCCATTGCCTTTTCATTCCTCTGTTCCTATCAGAGGGATTATCAATTACCCAATCACCCTGGGGGAAAATCCACCTGAGGCAGCAGCAGAGAGAGCAACACCCAGTGCTACATCAAACACTTCATCCCAGTGCTCCCAGCACTTTCCCAGTGCTGGCTGGTCCGTGATCCAGCAGCAGGAACTGAGGCACAGGGATCTGAAAGGTTCGTCAATCCAAAGGTAAATTTGATGTAAAATACAAATCCCAGTGTTGCGCCCTTTCTATCCAAAAAACCCTCAGATGACACATCCAGCAACTCTAAAATGTAAATAAAATCATTCATGCTAAAAACTATTTTAAAATCTATCTGATTATATAAATATATATAAATAAATATATAAATATAAAATAAATATACATATATAAAATATAAAAATAGTATCTATATAAAAAAATATATATAGATATACTCTGATACCATTTCAAATTTAACTTGCCAATTAAAAGGCTCTGGGTGAACATAAACATTCTTGAATATTCTCATTATCAGACTGGAGTAATTCAAGAGCTTCCATCAACAAGTGCTTGATAAAATTTTAAGTTCTGCTTAAAATCCCACTGAAACAAAACACAACCTTTGGTATTCTGCCAAATAAGGGGAAGATCTGAAGAGGAGTCAGAATAGATCGTCCAGCTGACTATTATAAATTATAAATTATAAATCATTACATTAAGTTCCATATATTTATGACACAAGCTCTGACTATTGCACTTTTTTGCAGGGAATTTTCCTGAAGGCAAATCACAGCAGAGCTGCTCATTCCTTTGGAGAAACTGCGCTGGCCCCGATAAGGCCAATAACCCTTCTAGTTTGGTGGCAGCTCCTACAGATTTAATTAGAAAGAAAAAGACCTAATTCTGCATTTTCCTTATCAACCCCAGGCCTTTTTTTTTTGTACTGCATCACTACTTCTCTTAAATTCTCAGAGTTTCACCCAGCTCTGGGCAAGCCAGGGGCGCCTCAAGGGCCGATTGCGCGGATCTTGGGAGTGAAACATTGCGCTGGTGCTCCTGTGCTGCTTTCCCAGTGCTTTGCTTGGGATGGTTGGGCTGGCTTGATTTGTTGGTTCAGGCTGGATTAAGATACTCCTGGTGCTTGAAATCCTGGACTGGTACTAAAGGGGTTTTTGTCCTTTCTTTGGGTAGTGATTCAGCAAAGCCTCTGCAGTGGGGTGGCCATAGGAGCCCACACATCCCTCCCTACACCTCCTGAAGGAAATTCCCAATGGGGGTGTGATGCTATTGTCAGGACAAGAAATTCCTAAGAATGTGCCTCGTTTGGGCTTTTCAGACACTGGCACCAGTGGATCAGGCATGTTGCTTTTAATATTCTTAATAGATCTTTTTCCTTGGCCTCACTTTATTCCCCTCATTTTGAAACTCTTGACAGCCTTTCATCAAAAGTTTCTGACAAACTCAAAGAATTTTAAAATGGGCACTAATAATTTAGTACTGTAATTTTATGGGTATTTTAAAATTCCTGGGTATTACTATTATTTATGAAATGATTTTTCCTCCTTTTCCTTGGTCTTTCTTCCTATGTTCTCATGGAATTATAGGTGAAATGTATTTCTTGGCTGCTGCTTCATCTTTTGTTCATACAGTTAAATATTGTACTGGTTCAAGATTGCACGAGGCCCCCACATTAAAATTTTATTGTATTTTTGTATTTATTTTTGGCCCGGATCTGGGGGCCTCTCAGGTCCAGGTCTTGTGTAATTTTATTGGCTTGTGGGTGGAGGAAAGAACAAAAATGAGGTTTGTGGCCAGAATGTTATCTTTGGCCATAGGCAGCTATTTGGGGGCCTGATTCTGCTCTGATTCATAAGCAAGTAAATCTCAAGCAGTTCCAGTGAAAATGAAAAAGCTCCAGTGATGTAAACCCGATGTAAATTAGAGGAGAATTACCTCCGTGGTGGATGCTATGTAAGCGTTTTGCTATTTATGATTTAGCTGGGAGCTGTTGACTGGCCTCTCTAAAGATAAGAGCAACCTATAACTCAGTTGTGAGCATCTTTTTTCCCTTTTTGACTAATGTCTGCTTGCTAAAAAAGATTAAAACTGGGGTTTTTTATGAACTCTGAGTAACAGAGCTGAGACTACGAAGCTCATCAAGCTGAGAACTGCAGCTGAATTTTGGTGACCTCTCCCTTGAGCAATAAGCACCTTATGCTACCCTACATCCATGCTTTAAAACCTGTTGAATTCAAGTATTAGAATCCATGGATTTCAGGCTTAATCTCTTTGTTTTATGAAATGCTTTTCACATGGCCACCACCGAGTGAGTGGTTGCCATCCCAGTGTGAGTCATGGCCACTGCATCCTTTGCTCCTTCCTGCCTGGTTTGCATCCATCACCACAGCCCCTTTCCTCCCCAAAACCTGTGTCCCCCTCTCCTCTTTGCACATTTATTCCTGTCAGGAGTTTGGCTTGGAAATTACTTCTCCTGTGAGCCAAACCTTCTTATTCTACACTTTCAAATCCTTATGAAATTTGGCTCGCCTTCCAAAGCTAAGCCTCAGCTCCCTTGTTACTCTTCTAAATATAAAACATTTTTATTGCATTAAGCCATGTTGAAAAGAAAAAGGGAAAACAGGGAAAGGGAAGAAAGCAAATCCCTGCACCCAGTGTGAAGGAAGAGGTCGGGATTGCACAGGAATGGATCAGGTCTTTGTTTTGTTGAGGTATAATCCCCCTCACTCACGCTTTCTGCTCATTCTCCGTATTCCTCCTTGAGTATCTCCCACTCTGAAAAACCCAAATAAACTCATCACTGAAGGAGCTGTTTCCAGGCTGATCCAGAGAGTTTGGGAAATGGGAAAATCCATCCCACCACTGATCCTGCCGCATCTCTTCCTCAGGAGAAAACTGTTTTTTAGGGAGCCCAGTTAACACCTTCCACTTACATCAAACTTAGTTTTCCTGTATAGCTTATGCAACTTTGAAATTAGTTATTTATAATTTTCAGTCATTATTTCAAGTGTCATTTTAATCATTTCAACAAAGAAGTTTCTTAATATTCCCAATAATGGCTCTTGTCACTTTAAATATTAAAATTTGCATTAGGGATTCCCTTGGCTACATCTGCATTATTTGCATGATAGATTGTGTGCATGTCTCAGTCTCTATATATGTATATATGTATATATATTAAAAAAATTTATATACAGAAATGAATTTATGAATTTTAAGGAAAATTGAGGCAGCTTTAAATGATCCCATCTGCTTTGAAAGCACTATGACAAATGCCAAAGTGATTAGTGATAAATAAGTTCCTAACACTCCAAAATTAAAAGCTCCTAATTTTCAACTTTAAATAAATCCTTATTGTATAGCAGAAATAATTCCTCACAAAGTGTTTCCAACATTCAGAGAATGCTTTTAGGACATCCAGCATTAACATAATTTTTTCGACTGCGGTTCTCACAGGACATCTGATGAAGTCTCTACCCTTAATTTTAATTGCGTAGGCTGCATTCTTAATTAAAAACTGTACAAATGGATTTTATGCCATGCCAAAAGAAATCTGAGTTCATTAGTTATAAAACCCTTTAAAAATTGATGTAAATATGTGAATTCTTTAAAAGTTTGAACTCAGCGTCCTCATTTATGTTGAGTAGCCTTTTATCTAGAGAATAATGAAGTCAATACAAATTAAGATAGCCTGAGTTTTACTTTTCCCTTTTCCTTCTCTTTTTTCCCCTCTCTTTTTTTGGTGAATGAGGGTGATGGGAGTCAAAGAGTGTGAAGGTTATGTCTTTATGTCACGATGTTTTTCCTTGAAGAATCAAATTCATTTAAATTTAAACTGTGAAGAAAATTAGAGTGGGAAATGCACTGACCCTTTTGTACTGGGTTATATAAATATAAGTTCATATATCTTTTATTAATTCTCCATATTAAAGCACAATCACATCATCTTGAGCCAATAAACCCAATGGAAATCTGTCAAACTGGAACTTTGGAGGAGAAGTGCGGACATTGCTTAAAGAAATACGTGTGCCTTATTGATTTTTATTTTAAAATCGGAGAGTTGTTAATTAAAATGCTTTTCCATAACTTGTCAAGCCTTCAAATAACAAATGGTAAACTCAGAGAGGTTTGTTTAACCTGACAAATTGCTGACCTTTCATTCTGCTGCCTGCTCATCTGGCTCCATGGGACCTTTCCCTTCCCTCTCTGGCAGCTGGGAGCTACCACGATGCCTTTTCTGGTGGCTGCCACCAACCTGACCCTGCCTGTGGTTCCTCAAGAAACCTCCCATGGTCTTAAAAACCATGGAAATGAAGGGCTCAGCTTTTCCTGTGCTGGGAATTCATCTGTGGGATTTCACTCCATTTTCCAGCCTAGGAGTTTGCTGGTAGAAACAGACATCCAGGAGGTGCCTTGAGAGCACAGGTTGTTTGTGCAAAGAGAAGGTAGAAGTGAAATTGAAGTGATGGTAATGCCACTTAGCATTCAAACTCTGAGTGTTTACTGCTGTCCTAACAAAAATGCAAATCAAACAACAAATAAAAGACCTGTACAAAAAAATCCCTGTGTTTCTTTCCATCCCCTTCTGTGGTTTGTGTTGTTGAACATCTCCTCCTGGCCAAGTGTGGCAGCAAGGATGTTGAAATACCACATGAAAAGCTGTGGAAGTTCATGTGATGTTTCCAACACGAGCTGGAGCACGAAGCACCAGAAGTCTCACAGGACAGATGCTCTCATGAGTTTCCAGTTTGGCACAAGAAAGAATTCAGATAGGCTTGGGACAGACCTCAGATTTCCTCTTTGTTTTGTTTTTTTAAGGAGCAGAGTACAGGCAACAAAACCACTCTACCTTTTAAGATATTTCCATGACTGCATCCTGAAGATCATGAAAAAAATATTCCAATGTAATTGAATATTTTGTAGCAGAAACACACCAGGTTGGACGGAACATTGGATATCCATCAGCTTTAACCATCCCATAATACCCCACTTCCTAGGAAATTAAACCAGGTCACTCATAAAGTAGAGATGGACACCCACTAGATCAGGTTGCTCGATTCCCCATCCCTGGAAGTGTTCAAGGCCAGGTTGGGTGGGGCTTGGAGCATCCTGGGATAGTGGAAGCTGTCCCTGCCCATGGAACTGCATGATCTTTATGGTCTCTTCCAATCCAAACCATGCCATGATTCCATGAGGAAGACATGCAAACTAAAATTTAACGGCACTCTGCCACTGTCCAGCTCCTGTCCCACGGCACCAGAAATGCCCCACGCCCTCTGGTGAGCAGCTCGCCATGTCCAACCTTGGCAACTGTTGGATTCCATGTCTTATATTCCACATCTTTTAGCTTTATGCTTTGGTGATTATACAGAACAATAAAAAAAAATCTTTGAGTTGGTGTTTAATTAACTTTTGTTGAGTTTAACCAGAGAAATGTGAGACACAAACCATATCCCTGCCTAAGTGCAGGAGGATGCTGAACCCAGAACACACTTCAGCCTGCATTTAGCTCATCTAACTTGAATTAAATTAAGTACCAGAAAAGCAGAGACATTGCATGGTCCCAGAAGAAGAAAATCCACTTTCCTGACACTTCACTGCTTTCAAAGAATGGCAAGAGGATTCATCTGCAAAATGCAGATGGATTCATAAAATGAATTCATGCACCTATTTCACAGCAGCCAGCCCTGCTCCTCCTACAGCAACTGCTCTGTGAATGAAGCCACAAAATGTTTGCTAAGCAGATCTTTGGCCCCTTGTTTTTAGTAACCTTCCAGATTTTATGCCAGCTCCATGGTCTACCCAGAAGTAAAGGAAAACATTTGGTCCACAGAAAAATTCACAGAAATGGACACAAACAGTCCTGTATAATTGATAGTTTTATGAGACTGAACTCTGTAAATTTTTTTAATCTTATCCCTCTAGATCCAGTTTATGTGCACATTTGAACAATGACTTCATATCCTTTCCAAACAGAGATTCTGGGATTCAGTCTCGTCATTTGGCCAACACAAATCCCCAAGTGCCAAGAATTTCTAGATTTGTTTTGCTTTATGTTTGTCTTTCTCTTGTTCTTTTACAGGATTCCTCATCAAACCAGTCAGTCAGCGGAATGATTCCAGTTTGCACCAGAAGAAGATGTGTAAATCCATAAATCACTTTGGAGAAGTCAGGATTTTTGTTGTCTCTGACTTTCTGCAGTAAGTTGTAACTGCAGGTTCCAACTGTAGGATTTAAAACTTTATGTGCACTAAAGGAATGAGTTTGCAGAGAATTTCAAAGGCTGAACTGTTTGCTTTGTGGGCCATCCTCACCAGCAGACCAGGAGGAAGGCTGCTGGAATATTCAGACACCTTTCCATTAGTTATCTCCAAATCCATGCCCTGCTCTGTCAGAATCCCATGACTTCCACAGCCATGCAGGGGTATATGATATTTATCACACTTTCTAGCCAAGTATTTTTCACAAGATGATTCTTTTTTGGATTCGTTGTTGACTGCAGCCACAAAAACAGATCTGATTTTTTTTCTTTTCAAGAGGCTACTTTTCCAGCTGAACCTGATTCCTGAACCTGAGTGCTGACTCTGAAGACATGATGCTGTATTGTGTGAAATAGGCTCCACTAAAACCAAAATCTCCTTTAGTTTAACTTCTTTCACTGTGTGTAGACATACAGTTGCAATGCCTCATTATGAATCTTATGGATAAACTTTCAGAAATTTGTAGAGGATTTTGGCCACAAAATGGAAAGCAATCCTCTCCCTTCCATCGAGTTGCTGGGTCAGGAAGTTAAATTGTTTGGGGTGATGCATTTTGCAGACAGGTGGGAGCCCCTGGTCTCCATGTAGGGTTAAAGATCCTTTGAAACTCACATGAGAGATGGTATTTTGGTGCTGATTTTGTGATGAAGATGTGTATTTTTCTCTGCCTATGGAGAACAAAAGGAAGGGAAAGGTGATGAAGATACACAGGGTCCAAGGGCAATATGGTCATGTTAGCATGGCATTAAAGCTGACATAATTAGGAAGAGGGTATGAATGATACAATGCATCTGGGAGGTAAAAATATCTTGGACAACATTCAGTTTGGCTCATAGGAACATTCTGGTCATTCACCCTGATACCTTCAAGATCAAAAGCTTCATTTTTCCTTCCCCAAACCATTCCCAAAAGGGACCAGCAGTGCCTCCATTTTCCTCTTTACACTGCTGGGTGGCGTTTTGGTTTGTTCCTCCACATTTATTGTTCTCAGATTAATATTTTTTTTTCTTACATCCATAGCTGAAAGAAAGGCAGAGGACCCAAACCAGATGGTGTGATGGTACCAGCATGTGAGTGAGTGGACCAAAGGTTTGCTCTGGATTCGTGTTTGAACTCACGTTGCCTGAAGAGGGACTGGAGAAAGCGGGGAGGATGTTCAGGGTGGGAAGGACCACGCACTCCCATCATCACCAGGATTTTGGATAGGGGTCACATCCCTGCAGCCCATTCCATGCTGACCACAGCAGATCCCTTTGGTGGTAACAGCTTCTGATGAACATGACTAATCCCAGCAAGATCTGAACCAATGACCCCGAGGTGAACAACTTTGCAGCCTCTGAACATTTTCTCAGACTGCCTGGGTTGATATTTTAGTTCCCAGACCCCCACCCCCCTCCTGGCTATAAATAGATCTCTGCTTTTAAGATTTTGCTTATTTTGCACAATGTATCTTGTCTGGAACACAATTTATATTTTATCACAACAAATAGCTACCCCATTAAGCTAACATGTATTTTTCCTGAGGTAATTAACGTACATGCCAAATTTGACAAGAGATACGTGGTGCAGTTACAGAACATATCTTAATGTAATTAACTGTATTGGTTTCCAGAAATCACAAATATAGAATTTCAGTACTTATCCATCTGTGAACTGTATGGCTTTCCCAAAAACCATGTTTGTTATTTTCTTCCACTATTACTTGAAGCAAAAAGTACAATAGAAGCAAAATTATTTTTTAATGTAGGTTGAAATTTGAGTTCGGGCTGTGAGTGCTTACAAGTATTAATTGACCAATGAACCCACAAGTTGCTTGGCGTAAAAACAACCATAAGAAACCCCTAATCACCAAACAAACAACGTCCCAGTTCTCTTGTTTAGCTTCTTTCTTTCATGGTTCAAATTGGCACAAGAGCCAGGCAGCTCGAGAGAGTCAGGAGAGCGCGGCCACGAGAGGATTTTAATTTATTGACGGCTCTTGCCCTACTGTACAGTCAGCGCTGCTATTTGAGCGTAATGGATGGAACAGATGTTTGACACTGCAGCACCTCTTCATAACTTCACTCTTCAAAAACAGTTTTACAAGTGCTCGCTCGCGTTGGTTCCCATTCAGCACAGGAAACTGAGGTCATGCTGAAACATGAGGCCCGGGCAGGAGCTTGAACTCATGTGCACTGCAGCTGGGCCCGCGCCCTCTCGAGCGCGGCGGCGATCGCGGAGCCGCCGCCGCTCCCAACGCGGGGACAAAGGAACCAAACTCTTGACACCCTCACCGTAACATCTGCACGGGGGAAAATGTGAACCCGTGGCTAAACATCAAGGTTTCCCCACGGTTAATTTTGTTCATCGTCGATGTGGTTGTTTTTTAATAATTTCTTCGGGTTTTGGTATCAACGCTGAAAAGTTTTCGGACTGTATTTTTCTTAGTATTGCTTAGAAGCAATAATTCAAAAAGCCGCTGATGTTTCTGATATTCTGAGCTTTATTTTTTTCTAGATGATTATTTTAACACATGCTCATCTCTGGATCTGTCAAAAAAATCTTTCCAGGCGTGCAATGTAGGTAATTCTGTGGCTTGTTTTAATAAAGATAACATAAGGTTTGTGCAGTTGGAGGTACCGATTACCTTCTGTTACCTTCCCTGGGAAAACAATTAAGGTATTTAGGTAGAGAGATTTGGTACCCAATTTGGGAAACCATAGCAGGGCACCAGCCTGATGTGGTTGGAAATCCCATATCAGAAGTTTTCCTCCTACTGTAACTTCAGCTCCTTCCCAGTACAAGTGCCCTGACAGCCTCAGGGATTTCTCCAGCACTTTCATGAAAACTAATACCTGCCTGCAGCAAGCTGCTGCTCATCTCCCAGCACCAGCACGTGGGCCTTGAACTTTCTGCATCTTTGCTCTCTGGCTTCCACGTCCCTTCATATATAATTGTACTTCTGAACTTGCTCTTAATTAAAGTCAGCCCTTTAGTGACTTTGTGGCCCGCTCTGGAAAAATATCTGGTTGTATAGCGGTAGCTGCACAGCACAAAATTATGGTTTAAAGTGCTGAAATTGTGTCAGCAGGGCTAAAAATGAAGGTTTCTGCAGTTAACTGAAAATTGAAACAGCAAAACACAGTTTGGTCGCAGATGTTCCTGCGAGGCTGGACTGGACAATCACTTTTCTGCCCACCCCTCAAAGCATTCTAATGGAAGGAGTTGTGCTTGTCCTGGTAAAATCATAAATTTGTTATGCTGCTTTTCCAAAGCATCTGTAGGAAGTTCCCCCCAAAAAAGAATCTTCGTTTTCCTGCTCCAACTGCTCTCATGGGCTATACAAAATAAATGTCCACTATTTCCTTGAGGAGGATGTAAAATCTTCTGTCTGTTATAGCAGAAAGTGGCCTATCACATGGAATTCCCTAAAACTCCTGGAAATGCATATTTTTGTATTTGCCTGCCTATTTCCATGGTGATAACATGCTCTATTAAGATCAAAATACCTTTTAGGGCAAGACAACATGAATATCTGTGGAATAACACCTTCCTTCCCGCAGACCAGCATGAGCCTG
The DNA here is from genome assembly GCA_024865655.1 of Emberiza elegans. Lineage (NCBI taxonomy): Eukaryota > Metazoa > Chordata > Aves > Passeriformes > Fringillidae > Emberiza > Emberiza elegans. The sequence continues at coordinate 1,806,684 of JALJVW010000241.1, read as the reverse complement.
GGGCTGGCAATTCCCACTGTGCTTGTTCCCTCTGTACCCAGAGCCATCACCACAGAGATCAGGAGCCAAGGAAGCCACACCAGCCCTGGCTCCACTCAGAATCATGGAATCACAGAATCACAGAATGGCCTGGCTTGGAAGGGACCTGAAAGATTATCCAGCTCCAAATCCCTGTCATGGGACACCTTCCACTATCCCAGGTTGCTTCAAGCCCCATCCAGTCTGGCCATGGACACTTCCAGGGATCCAGGGGCAGCCACAGCTTCTCTGGGCACCCCACCCTCACAGGGAGGAATTCTTCCCAATATCCCATCTAACCCTGTCCCCCTGTCCTGTCACTCCAGGTCCTTGTAAAACATTTCTCTCCACCTTCCTTGCAGCTCCCTTCAGGTACTGGAAGGCCACAATTCGGTCACCCTGAAACTTCTCCAGGCTGAACCATCCCAATTCTCCCAGCCTTTCCTCATAGGAGAGGCCAGAAAAGATCTCCAAGGTCATCCAGTCAACCAAATGCCACCATGCCCCCTAAACCACATTGTGAAATTTTGGTTCCCAGTAGCAGCACTGACCCTGGCCCTGAAGGAGGGACAGCCACCCATGAGCCACGGACAGAGGTTGTGCTCAGAGCTGTTTGCATTCCTCCTCACATAAAAACACAGGAACAACCCAGAAGGCTCCCTCTGCCAGCTTGGCGTGATCTCAGAGATGCCCCTTCTCAGGGCAGGAGGGTTGGACAAGATGTGCATTCAAGGTCCAACTCGAACCATTCCATGGCCAGCTGGTACCTCCTCTGCCCTGCCAGGTTTAGCGCAGTGCCTGCAACAGTCCTGCCTTCCAAGCAGCCTGGAGATGCCTTTGCTGTGCTTTCAGAGTGCTTTTCGGTGAGGTTTTGTCCCCCTCCCATGCCCCAGCATGGTCTCACTGAACTCAACCAAGTGGCTGGAGCAATCCTTCCATCCATCCAGTGTACACAGGAGGGGGAAAAGTCCCACGTGTGGTTTTTGGCTTTGTTTTCTCAACCTTTAGCAGCTGTTTGTTTGTTCTGGGTCTAACCACAGGCCCTGGCTCTGGGAGGGGTTGTGTGATGAAGGACAACCAGATCGGTTTTCCTCTTGCTCTTTCTTGTCCCCTTCAATTGATAACCCGACCTGTCACTGGCATGGAGAAAACCCAGAGCTGGAATTTTCTCCATGTCTGGGGGTTTTCCACAGCGGTCATGCCACTGTGCAGCCTCAGTGGCAGTTGACTTAAAACCTATGGAGAGTTTAACAGCATGCAAAGGACAAATCATAAAACCTTCACATTTCACATTCAGTGGCATTGTTTCTCTGGGGCAGGAAAATGCACAATAGGAAAAATTTCCCAATTAAAGACAAGCCTGCATAGTTTGGTTTGTTGATAGTCTTGCAAAAGCAAACAAAATAACTCCTCACCAAGGTTTGCTAGAAGCCCATAGCTTTTTTCCTATGGGAAAATAAGGCTGTTCCATGAAATTGTGGGGAAAATTTGAGCTGACAGCCCAAGATTAAATTCACTTTTCTAACTCAGAGATGGCGACAAGTTTAACTATTCTGGCTTGGCTCAGAGCACTTGGGCTGTGGCTGTGCCTGCAGCAGATGTGAGTGTGTCTGGTGTGACACTGGGTTGGGGCTCCACCAGTGACCACAGGGTCCCTTTTTCCCAGGCACAGGAAGGGCAAACACCATTGCAAGCAGAAATCCCCCAGAAAGACAAAATTTTACCATGTTTCTGCAAAAAACCACAACCCATGGAGTGGCTGATTAGTCCAGACCAGCCAAGGGTCCACAGCAGGCAGAAGATGTCCTTTCCCTGAGTTTTTAAAGAACATTTTGAAATACTCATCAAAAAGAACAATTTCTAAAAGAAAATTGAGACAACACCTTTCCAACCTCAACATCTCTGCTGGAGGAGAGGTCCTATGAAAATTGTTGCTATGAAGGTTGTAGATGGTGGAGTTAGAGTCTGAGGCAGCTTCTGGAGACACCAGGCTGTCAAAATGCTCACCCCTCTGCCTCTCTGGCCTGAGCTGGGGACAGTTACATGCTTTTTAACCATTTCTGTTAGAAATTCTTAGGTTTAGTCATGCCTTCAGAACCTGAACTCTTGCTCTCATGGCTACTTCTGATTTCCCCCTTGGTTTAAGACCTAGCCCAGATGTGAAACAGGATTTTTGTGCTCATTGGAAAAGTTCTGAGGTTTACAAGGAGCAAACAGAGCAATGTCGGGCTCTGGGTAGAGATCATGAGTGTGAAATCGAATTCTGCTAATAAATGGCTGCCTTTGCCTTAACATTGCAAGCCACGCTCTGGAGTTTATTTGAACACATAAAATATGCTAAAAGTTTAGCAGCACCACTGTGTAAAGAAGAGTTGGATGAAGTATATATTTTTAAATACAGCGAGTAATAAAATGTTGCGTAAATTCCCAAGAACATCATTTTGGGGCAAGCACAATAGAATGCTTAATGCGTGTATTCCCAGGTCTGCTGTTTTTATTCCTCTTTTTTTCCCTTTCTCTTGGTTTAATCTCCTCACCCAGCTGATGGCTGGCATTTTGGGAGCTGTGCGAAGACATTTCCAATATCATAGCTGTGGGACAAGGGATGTGAGGTGCTTCCAAGGTGCAGCTGCATCCAGCTGTGGGACACAGCTCAGAGCTGCTATGCACAGGGTGGGATTGTTGTTTGCAAAAGGACCACAGAAAACAAAGGAAAATGCAAAACAAACTGGAAAAAAAAAAGACAAAGATTCCTTCTCAATTTAATTTCCTCCAAATTTATTTCCTTTTCATTTAACTTGGTTCAGAAACATCCCCCTGGGTTTCATCAGAAAATCAATCTCTCTGTTTTAAGTTCTAAATGGAGTTTTAAGTAGCTCGTCCTGACATTCAAAACTCCATGAGATGCCCAGATTCTCATCAAGGCAATTCAGATGTCATTCAGAGCCATTCCTGCAGGTCCTGGAGAAAAACTGGAGGCAAAATTCCCTTTTTCCAGACCAACCTTTTGGGTCTGAGTCAGGTGATGTTGCCTGCTCCTTTTACAAACCTTCCTGTGGTTGATTCTCTTTGGGAATAAAGCACCCAAATTTAGGATTATGCCTTTCAATGAGTAGCTTCATGCTTCAAGAGGGTTTTGTTCCCTGTCTGCAAATGAGATTTTGCCCTTTTGCAGCACAATGATGCCCCAGGTGGCCTGGAGGTCTCATGTGCCTGTACCTGCTTTTATGATGCTGCTTTCCAAACAATTATTTTGAGGTTATTTTAAAATTAAGAACTTCTCTGTGGTACCTCTGAAATGATGTTCCCAAACTGCTCCCAGTTCCTGCTGTAATCCCAGTCCTTTTAGAACGATCCTCCCTGGGAATGGGAATCTCTGTTATGTGGACTCCCAGTAGGATAAATGCAGACCAATGCAAATAAAATAAGGGAAATTTAGGATGAAGTTATGGATAAAATTGTTCCCTGGCAGGGTGGGTAGGCCCTGGCACAGGTGCCCAGAGCAGCTGGGGCTGCCCCTGGGTCCCTGGCAGTGCCCAAGGCCAGGCTGGACACTGGGGCTGGGAGCACCTGGGACAGTGGGAGGTGTCCCTGCCATGGCAGGGCTGGCACTGGGTGGGATTTAAAATCCCTTTTAACCCAAACTGTTCATGGTTCCATATATATGCCAGGAGACATATTAGGGGAAAAACCCAAACAGCCTCTGACATTAAAATTGTTATATTTTATTTCTTTCTGTGATTTCTATAATATTATTTTTTAGTTCTTATGACGTTTTAGCAATTGTACCTCAGAGAGACCAGTTACTTTATTATGTAGCATCAAATAAATATAATAATAAAAATTGGTCCACTGATCCAATTTATCTATTTCCACCTGTAGATATGCATTTAATAAATACTGATTAGTGGGTGCTATTGAGCAATACATCTTCTCTATTTTATTTGACTTGTCAGCTATCACAGTGCAGTACTAAAAATGTAGGAGATGCTGAAATTGCAACTCTTTGGCACCGAGCAGAAAGTTTTTGGCATGCTGAGAACAACTTTTGGTACAGTTTGCTGCATTTGCCCACACGGTAGAATTTTTTTTGGCAGGTTTTACCTGTTCATCTCCCGTGAAATTCCATGGGCTGGAAGAGTGCCCTCCTAAGGAGAGAAATCTCAGCATCCCTAACGAGGGGCCAATTCCCAGCCCCGCAGCATCTTCAAATGGGATTTGGCAGAGATCTGCCTTTCTGGGATTTGGATGGATGGAGTTTTCCCTCCATGCAGCATAGCACTGGCAATGTGCAAGGCTGCAATTCCCTTTCATCCATTTTCCTTTCCCGAGTGCAGAGAATTTGGGCCTCCCCACGATGGACTCCTGCCCATGAGCACAAAGCCTGGAGGTAACAGAGCCTTTCCACCTCCTCCACGCCTGCAGATATCAAAGGGGGTCAACAAATCATCATCCACAGCACAGACAGGGGGGAAAGTCCATTCCCTGTGCTGGCCTGGCTTGCAGATTAAAGGTAATCTGGTAATGAGGACCCACCAGATGATAATTAATAAGCAGACTTCTCTTTGTCTGGTTTTCCTGCCACGTTTGGAGAAATTTCCCAGGGCCAGGAAGGGCTGTTCTGCAGGAATAGGGAGTGTTGTTCTTTTCAAGAGCCATCAGTTCAACTTGATGGAGTCTGGAGTCCTCTCTGTGATTGGGGCAGATGTTATGGATGGGTTTTCAACTCTTCTTCTCCATGGAGTTCTACATTTATCCCAAAAAAGCCAGCCAAGGGGGTTTAACTCCCAGCTAACATCACACCAAGGAATAAGGTGCAGTTAGGCCTCAAAGAACTTGGAAATCTGTGTTCTCTACAATTCAGGAATTGATTACAGGCAGAGTTTTTTAAGGAAAATAACAGGAAACAACTCAGTTTAATAGATCTCTTTATATGAAAAACCCTTTTGGATTAAAATCTGGTGTTACACATTTTGCACAGAGAAATACAGATATTTCTGTATGTATTCAACAGGATCCACATGAATTGAAGATAATTTGGGAAGACTCTTTTCAGGAGCTGCACACACTGAATTTAAGTTCTAAGTCTTGTGAGACCCTTCCCTGAGTTCCCTATGAAAAATCTTGCTATACATAATAGAAATAAAATCATTAAAATGTTAATATAACCTATAAAATCAAACAAAAGACCTGCTGGAGACTGGATCAAACTTAAATCGTATGAAAAACCCTTTCTTAGAACAAAGTCCTGGAGATTTGAATAATTTTCCTTTTCAAATGTCAGTACAATCTTTAGGTTTGGTTCGGTGAAATTTGGAGCAATTCTCCATAATGTAAGAAAAGAATGAATATAAACACCTTTCAGTAGGACTTTGGGATTCCTGACTCCTGTCTCTTTAGGGAGGCTATTTTTCCTTATGGCACAGGACTGCACTGTTAAAGACCTTGCTATGAAATAATGAGAAGTGGAGAAGAGAAGGAGAACAAGCATGATTACCTTGGAAAATTCACTTAATGAAAGAGATCCAAAATGATGTGTCCATCTATTAATGTTACCAGAAGCAGCCAAATAGATTATCCAGGTGAAAAAGAGGAAAAGAAAAATAACGGAGTCACTGCCATAGGTGAGACCTGAGATTTTCCTCTTACACCACTGATTTTTTGTAAGAAATTATATTTTTCAAGAGTTTCTGCTGCCAAAGGGGCTGGGAGCTCCTGTGTTCAGAAAAAAACTGCACCACAGAGTTGTGTGCTTTTAATTTAAACCAATTTAATGTATGCTAAATTGAGAGGATAATATGGCCACAGAAAGGTGAGGATTGGCCTGAGAGTGACTCTGAAGACACACGGATGGACAATGGCTTTGATAGCAGTGAGAAGAAGCATTTTCCTGGAAGTGTCAAAGGCCAGGTTGGACATTGGGCTTTGGAGCAGCCTGGGACAGTGGGAGGTGTCCCTGCCCATGGCAGGGGTGGCACTGGATGGGATTTAAGGCCCTTCCAACCCAAACCATTCCATGATTCTGTGAAGACCCAACATCCTGCAAAGATTATCAGAAGGACTCAAGCAATGGTTCAAAACCAAATATTCCTGTTTATTTTCCATGGCTTTATTCCACTCTAGACTCCATTGCTGTGGCAGGTTTCGTGTGTATCTGAAAAACTCAGGTCCCCTTCTTACACTGTATTTTGTTTGGATAAGACCCATTCTCCAATTTTTATGATAAAATGAGGAAATAATTCACGTATTAGCATTTCCAGACCTGTAGAGCTGCAGAATGAGTAAACAGTGGAGTGAGCAACCATTATTAATCTGCACTGGAGAAAGAGTGAGAGAGGGAAAAAAAAAAAGCTCATGATTTTGTGGTGTGCTAAACCAGAAAAATATGGTCTGCACTTCTTAAAACATCTCAAATTCTTTTTTTATCTGTGTTTTAGAGGTGACAGAGAAAAATCTATCTCTTAGCTGAACTAATCTCAGATGAATTAATATCCTTTTTCATATAAAAGTGTTTGGGGAAACTTGAAATTGTGGCATAACCTATTGATTACATTATTTGAATTAAGTTTTTGAGATCCTACAGCTGTTTGCTGTCAAAATTTAAACCTACTGTCTATTTTCAGCTGTGCACTTAATACACATTTCACCTGGTGACTCAATAACATTTTAATATAAAAGTACATGATCAGGGAACATATGTTCAGTGTTCATACGAGGCTTAATAGCGACAGAAGGGGTAACAATTAACAGTTCTGTTTTTTCTGGGTACACAGGGTCCGAGTTTAAAGTTTTTCCTGGGCCGCTTCCAAAAAATCTTTGTTCCTAGTGCCTTGACCTTTGAGGAGTTTGGAATCAATGAGCCACGTTGCCTTCCACAAGGGTGTCAAGTGCAGAATAAAAAACTGCGTCACATCATTTTTCACCGCGGCCAGATGAGGTCTGAGTGAAGGAACAAGGAACAGGAAAGCCAGAACATCTGAAAAATTGACTCTGCAAGCTGGAATGTGATTCTGCAATAAGGGGCAACTCTCCTTTGCCTTTTTTTTTTTCCCCTCTCTTTTTTTTTTTTTGCCGGAGTAGGCAGGTTGTAGACAGATCTGGGTCTCAGGCTGCCGCCCCTGGGGCCCCCGTGTCAAGGCGCGGTGATAGAGCGCCGTTCATTTCTGCAACATCTGTAACGCATCGAGCGATGTATTAATAGCTCAATATGCCAATCTGCCACTGTGCATTTTGACCCAGCGAGGACCAGGAGCATGGAAGGTCTGCGAGGCAGATGTGGGAACGGCAGCAAGGGCTGAAATTAAAGGCAGACCCCGAGTTTTGCACGGAATTGCGGAGCGGTAGTTCTGGAAGAGGCTAATGCTTCCAGCTCAGTTAGGAGGTTAATAGAGCTAATCTTCTGTATCACTATTATTTATAACATGTTGTTGGACTTAATGTTTATGAAGCTCAAGCTGTATAGTGCACATCCAATTATGTTTTCTTACAGCCATGGAGGGTTTTATGAAAAGGAATATTGAGTGAATGCTTTATTGCTGAAAAATATTGTATTGGTTAGAAGGGAAGTTAATCCAATAGGAGGTAAAAACAGTAACAAAGGCTACAGCAAATACGAGATGCTTTAAATTCATTGCATGACATTCTCACCCTAATTATTAGCCCACGCTGGGAATAAAAACAGCACCCTCATCTTCAAGTTATTATTTTTTTTCCCCTTTCCTCATTTTTATTGCACATTTACATAAGACTTGTATGCCTTGTACTTCTTCCAGGCTGCCTTATAAGGTTTCTTTTAACCCTTTACTTCTCTTTTCCATAGCCGTGCAGGAAGACTCATTTACACCCCCCGAGGCAGTGGAAGGCAGGTGACAACACTGCAGGTGGCTGGGGCAGAGGAGGCCAAGCCACGATGGGCACAGAGGTGGCAGCAGCTTGAACAAAAGCCCAGAAGTTCAGGTGTTTATCCAGCCTCAACTCACAGAGCCCCTTGGGTCTGGGAAGCTGGAACAGAAAATCCTGAGGAAAAAGAAATTTAGAAATATCCAGTATTTCCTGCATCTAATTGGATGGGAAATATTGCAGGAGCAAGTTTTTCTCGTGGTGTGGAGGACCAGCCCACACCTGGCAGCACAAATGTCCAGTGGATGGTTGAGAAAGGTAAAAAAAACCTCTTTGAAAAATGCCCTGTCCCCCATGAAGAACCATTGTTATTGCAGTTAGGGAGAGCAGAAAGAATGAAGTGGGGGCTTGTGGTTTGTACTTTATGCTTAAAATAAGGGGAGTTAAAGAAAGTCTGACTGAAGGAAAAAGAGGGAAGGAAGGAAGATTAGCCAGTTAATAAAGGAGATTTATGTGAGTGACAGTGGGTAGGCAAATTGCACTGCTAAATGGGGTATGGACTTCTTTTATGTGGAGAAGAGAATTTATCAATTTTCTTTAACTCAAGCTGCGCCATAATTGTGCTGTCAGGGCCTTGGCTGGAGGAGACACCCATCTCATGGAGAAACAGGTCTGGAGACTCCCAGGCTGGCTGGCAGAAATTTGGGAATGGTGCCGTCTCCTGCATATGTTTCCAACAAACATTTTTGCTGTGCTGCAGTTTTGATCAAGGCTTGGGATTTTTTTAATCTGTACCACGAGTCAAAGGTGCACATGGGCTGCTCCAGCAATCCCTCATTTTCAATGAGCAGCTTAGGAGGACTTTGAGGGCTGAGCAAGGCCAGCTGAGATGGGACCTCAGGAGCCTGAGATCTTGGATGATGATGAAAGTTCTTGTTTTTGTCATCATGGTCAAACAGGCTGGGCAGAAAGATGCAGCTACACGAAGCACAAGCAGATATCTGGTGTCTGACCCGTGTCCAACTGGCTTCCAGGAGCATTTCTTCTGCAGGAAAGCATCTGTGTAGCCAGTGGCTGATGAATTCCCATGGAAGCATTTCTGATTTGAGCTTGTGTTATGTGTGTTCCTGGTTAAAAGTGAATTTCTGAAAACACATGGGTTGTCCCGAGGTTCTGCCCGCCGCCGTTATTGGATTCAGTGTTTCCAGCAGGAATTTAGCTCCTCATGTTACAGATGATGAGACCTGATGAGCTGCTATGAACGTGTTATCTGCGTGGAGCTGAGCTGGCTCCTGCTCCAGAGCAGGGTTTCCTGGAGCAAATCCAATCTAGGACAGGAGCTACAAGAAAAAAAACATTTTCCTTCCCAGGCCACATCACTGCGGCTTCACATCTCTCTGAGACCTGACACAGTGTGTAGCTACAGGACCAGGGTCTCAACAAAAAGTCAGAGTAGAATTGTCCACAGACAGAAATAAATAATCCTCTGTGGCTGGTATTTCATTTATCATTTATGCACTTGAATTTATACTCACCTAAATCCTATACATATGTCCTTAAATGCCTGCAGAAATCTCAGATTTCTCCTCTTCCATTAGGGATACCATCTAAAACCTGCTTTCTATTAAAAACAACCCAAAAAAAGTTCAGAAACAGTGCATTCCTTCTCCATCCCTGAGCCATTTGGCGCTTCAGAGAATCATTAGAGAAGTGTGTATTTTTCAAAGCTGAAAATATGTGTCTGACCCGTGTCCAGCTGGCTTCCAGGAGCATTTCTTCTGCAGGAAAGCATCTGTGTAGCCAGTGGCTGATGAATTCCCATGGAAGCATTTCTGATTTGAGCTCGTGTTATGTGTGTTCCTGGTTAAAAGTGAATTTCTGAAAACACATGGGTTGTCCCGAGGTTCTGCCCGCCGCCGTTATTGGATTCAGTGTTTCCAGCAGGAATTTAGCTCCTCGTGTTACAGATGATGAGACCTGATGAGCTGCTATGAACGTGTTATCTGCGTGGAGCTGAGCTGGCTCCCGCTCCAGAGCAGGGTTTCCTGGAGCAAATCCAATCTAGGACAGGAGCTACAAGAAAAAAAACATTTTCCTTCCCAGGCCACATCACTGCGGCTTCACATCTCTCTGAGACCTGACACAGTGTGTAGCCACAGGACCAGGGTCTCAACAAAAAAGTCAGAGTAGAATTGTCCACAGACAGAAATAAATAATCCTCTGTGGCTGGTATTTCATTTATCATTTATGCACTTGAATTTATACTCACCTAAATCCTATACATATGTCCTTAAATGCCTGCAGAAATCTCAGATTTCTCCTCTTCCATTAGGGATACCATCTAAAACCTGCTTTCTATTAAAAACAACCCAAAAAAAGTTCAGAAACAGTGCATTCCTTCTCCATCCCTGAGCCATTTGGCGCTTCAGAGAATCATTAGAGAAGTGTGTATTTTTCAAAGCTGAAAATATTTCCCTCTCAAAATCCCACCCTCTTCTCCAGCGGCTTCACAGAAAGCAGCAGGGGCAAACACCAAGAGGAAAGTGTGGATGAGGAGCCAGAAGAGCCTCAGGTGTCTTTAAAAGTGGAGATGGGGCCAGAAGAATCAGGGAAAGGAGTCTGGGATGGCCATAGGTTAAAAATGCCATTTTCTTGTTGAATCCTGTGAATGGACAGAAGTTCATCAAAGGCCACCAGCAGGAAATATGAATAATATGCTTAATTTTGAGAGAAAATTCCATGGCTATGCTTCAGATAAGGCTGGGGTTAGGATTCCAATGGGTAGGAAGTTGCCTGACTCAGTTTGTGGCTGGATTTAGGGATATTTAATTAATTTTATTGAAAGATTTTCTTTATCCTTGTAATGACACATTGTGTGTTTACATTGTTTTAATGCGAAAATATTGACTTTTAGGTTGGTCTGTTTGAAACGACCAAAGCTAAAATAAAAATTATGGGTTGGACAAAAGGTGAATTTAGTAATTTATCTTCTTGGACTTAGAGAACTGAAGTGGAATGAGAATCAGCTCAAGATTTCCCTGGAAGTACCCAAGGCCAGGCTGAATGGGGCTTGGAGGAACCTGGGACAGTGGAAGGTGTCCCTGTCCATGGCAGAGATGGGACTGGATGAGCTTTAAAGTCCTTTCCAACCCAAAACTGAATTTTAACCTGGTAGTTGAATGACTTTAAAAAGTTTATTTATAGATAATTATGAAAGAGATAGAGGAAAGGTTTAGAAAAAATGTTGGGGAAACTAAAAGGGCTCAGAGATATATTCCCATTGTACTCACACAGGTTGGGAATCAAAAGAAAACAATCCTGTTTGGATCATCCAGCCCTTGCTTTGGGCATTTTATGTAACCTGGCGGAGTCTGGATCTGTTGATAAGAGTAGATAATGTTTTGTAAAATGAGCAGTTAAAGATCTGGTTGCATCCCTGGGTACTTCCAGGCATTAAAATAAAATCTGGATATTCTACTGAGAAGGCTGGACTAGGAATAGCCTTAAACTACTTGTTTAGCTGGAGGACAAATATGTTTGAAATCATTAGGAATGGGATTAGGGTTGTTTAGAGATGCCCCTTTTCCCTCCTTGTCAAATCATTCAGGAAAATGAGGCCTTATTATCAGAGAACTCAAACTTCACACTGATTCTAAACTATCTTCATTTTGAGATGCTCAATAAAACCAGCACTGCAGGGAAATGTTGTTGCACTTTAGGATTATCCAAAGGTCAAATATTCAGAATAATCTAATAGAAAAACATTGGTTTCGATTTAATAGAATAGCATTTAATAGGAGAGGAAAGATATTCTAACCTGGAAGACTTTATCATAAAAAAAAATTAGAAATTTTGAAAATCAAGGGAAATGCCAAAACCTCAGAATTTGTGATGTTTCATAGCATTTTGTGGGCAGCACAGTGGGACAAGAGATGCCAGGAATTCAGGAGGTCCAGTGGGCTCCCTTCAATCCCAGAAACTCTCCTTTGGTGTCTGGAGTAAATCTCTCCTTGTCTGTGAGAGAACACAACACGTAGCACTTTATTTGTTATTCTGACTGCTCCTAAATCAGCCTCGCTTTGCAAATTTTGGTTCTTTCCATGTGGACCTTCTTTGTCTGAAATTTGCTGGGGCAGAAAACAAAAGAGGATTCAGAATGATTTTTGGCTTTGTCGGCAGATCCATCACTTTCCAGACACGGCTCCACCTCAAGGCACCAGGCCATGGAGAACACGATCCATTAAGGATCAGCAATGCCCCTTATGTTGGCTATGAGCAAAAGGATCTTGGATCCAAGAAAGAGCTGGGTGAAACACTCGGGTGTGTCAGAATAAAGCAATGAACCTGAACTGGTAAGTGGTGAGTTTTGAGCTATGAGATAGTCAGGAAAGTCAATGTTAACTGGAGATCCTGCTCACAGAGGCAATGAGTTCTTTTCAGATCTATTATAAATTTTTGTGAAATTCAATTGTCTGAACAGTGAAGTCATTTGAAATTTTACCATTTTATTTATTTGGTATCAGGAAATGATGAAGTGTGTAATGCAGGATCTGCCACAGATTCCCCCACAGACCCACATATTGCTAAGCATATCTGTATTATCCAACCATATTGCTAAACATATGAATTTGTTAAGGAAGATTATCTTGATTTTCACTGTTTTTAACAAGCCTTATAAACAGAGCTATAAAATATCTCCACTTGCTCCTCTCCAAACCGTGGACTAGCGAGCCGCAAGCGCGTTGTTAGGAGGTGGCGGATTTCCGCAGCCATATCCATCATCCTCCCACTCCCAAATCCCTCAATCTCTCTCTGGCTGCAGCCACAGGCGGTGTTTGGGCAGGCCCTGGGGGTGAGCAGTCGGAGGGTCGGGCCATCCCTGCCTCGGGGTGAGCAGCCAGAGGGTCGGGCCATCCTTCCCTCCCTGCCGCCTTCCTGCCCCGTACCGGAGGTGACTGGGCAGGGGGTCCCTGCCGGGGTTACCCTGGGCCACTCTCCCTGCTGCAAACAGGAACCTCCAGCAATGCTAAACAAATCAGGCTGCCAAGGTTTTTTTCTTTTTTTTTTTTTTTTTTTTTTTTTTTTTTTTTTTTTGTTCCTAACTTTCCCATAAAAAGATTCAGGTAAATGTAGCATGACGAGCCAATTTAAGCCAATTTCAAAGTTATTTGAGTAATTGGTTATTAAGATAACACTCTCAAATTTCAATTCAGCAATTATCCTCTTAAAGATACAGAATGTAAGTATAGGAGGAAGAGCCTATGTGTTAAAGCTACAGAGGCCCATTTTTAAAAATCTAAAATGTGGAGATATTTGACAAAACCATGGAGCTCCTAATCTCATTGCACCGAGACTTATCTTCCAGCATGTACAACCCTTCTATGTTGAAAGCAAGTGTTTCTAAATTTTGGAAACGAAGTTGACTATTATTAGTGCTCATAAAGATTAAGAGACTAAGTGAAGACCCTCCTTTTAATATATGTAAGCTCCTTACCCATAACTTAAGAACCACAAGGGGACAGAACATTGTCTTCCTACAAGGCTGCACTGCAGACTGATGCAGAGTGTGATGATGGAAATAATGGCTTTGGCAGATGTACTTGGTTTGGAGCCAATTTCTCCATCCTGATGAATGGTGGAATTACCACAGAAAAGCTTTACAGTTAAAAAAAAAAAAAAAAAAAAAAAAAAAAAAAAAAAAAAAAAAAAGTAAGAAAAAATGTGCAGCTTATTCCCAGTTAATCAACCCTGTAGGATGGATGGCCATGACCAATTATTATTCCCAGATACCACTGGTTAATCAAAAAGCACACAGTTAAAAGGCCTTGCGTTAGCGACTTGGCTGCTGAAAGCAAGAGTGGAGAATCTGCAAATGTTCACCACAAGATTAAGGTTATGCAAATGCGGGGAAGTTTCCTGTGCCTGCACTGTTGCCTTTCAGGAAGGTGAAGTGGGTTTGTTATCCTTGAAGTGGCACTGGATGGTTGTGATCCAGAGAATGACACTGGATGTTGGTGATCCCTGGAGTGGTACTGGGTGTTGTTATCCTCAGAGTGGCACTGAGGGCTTTTTATCCCTGGAGTGGCACTGGGCATTGTCCCTGGAGTGGTGCTGGGTGTTGGTTATCCATGGAATGGCACTGGGTGTTGGTTATCCCTGGAATGGCACTGGGTGTTGGTTATCCATGAAGTGATACTGGGTGTTATCCCTGGAATGGCACTGGGTGTTGGTTATCCATGAAGTGATACTGGTGTTATCCCTGGAATGGCACTGGGTGTTGGTTATCCATGGAATGGCACTGGGTGTTATCCCTGGAATGGCACTGGGTGTTGGTTATCCATGGAATGGCACTGGGTGTTGGTTATCCCTGGAGTGTATCTGGGTGCTGGTGATCCATGGAATGGTATTGGATGTTGGTGATCCATGAAATAGCTCTGGGTGTTATCCCTGGAGTGGCACTGGGTGTTATCCCTGGAGTGGCACTGGATGTTGGTTATCCCTGGAGTGGCACTGGGTGTTGGTTATCCCTGGAGTGGCACTGGGTGTTGTCCCTGGAGTGGCACTGGGTGTTGGTTATCCCTGGAGTGGCACTGGGTGTTGGTTATCCCTGGAATGGCACTGGGTGTTGGTTATCCCTGGAGCGGTACTGGGTGCTGGTGATCCATGGAATGGCACTGGGTGTTATCCCTGGAGCGGCACTGGGTGTTGGTTATCCCTGGAGTGGCACTGGGTGTTCATTATCCCTGGAGTGGCACTGGGTGTTGGTTATCCCTGGAGTGGCACTGGGTGTTATCCCTGGAGTGGCACTGGGTGTTGGTTATCCCTGGAATGGCACTGGATGTTGGTTATCCCTGGAGTGGCACTGGGTGTTGGTTATCCCTGGAGTAGCACTGGGTGTTGGTTATCCCTGGAGTGGCACTGGGTGTTGTGCTCCTGCAGGTTCTGAATCTGTGGTGTCCTCGCTCGGGGCAAATGTTCTGGTGGCTGAACATTCTCCCAGAGCACACAAACCCCACACATGCTCTGGCTGCCACCCCCAGCCCCCAGGTCTGTCCCCTCCTGTCCCAAAGGAAGCACCGATGCACAGCCGGCATCTGCGGCTTTTTGTGCCTCCTCATTCCAGACTCTTTTTGTGCCTCTTCATTCCAGACTCGGGGAATGGGAGACACCAGGGAGGAAGCAGAGAGCGAATCCTGACGGAGCAGAGGTCGGGGTTTGCTCACATTTTGGCTCGCACCAGCAGAATGCAAAGGGCAGAACCAGATAGGGCAGGAAATATGAACCTGGGTCTGATTTACTCCTGATGAAAGTTAACCCCCTTCCACTGGAAATTTCTGTGGAGCGAAGCCAAGTCCCTGCAGCTGAGAATCCGTCCCCTTTGTGTTCAGATCAGTTGTAATAATTAAAGATATATTAAGACAGCAGAGACTGCAGTGTAATCAGGACTGGGAAAAATCCTTCAGAGTTATTTTAGCTTTAGTCCTTACGTTTATTTTTTGTGACTGAGATTGTTTAAATAATATGTCTCCAGAGAACAGAGTAAAAATATGGATTCTAATTTGAATATAGATAAACACTGGATTATATATCACAAAATATGCTGGTGTAGCACAAGCAGTACATGCTACATGTTAACACCAGGTATTACGTAACTACAGCACCCAGCCAATTCACTTTTATCCTGCTAATGTATTTTTTACCTCCAAACATTAATATTTTTATATCTATATATATGTACTGCTACAATGTCATATTCCCAGGTTTTACAGTTTCTCTGCATTTTTCTGGCACAGGTTACAATGGAGGAAAAACGCCAACTGGAACACGTCGAAAAACAAGATCATAAGGTTTCACTCAAGTTGCTTAAATTATTATGTAGGAGGTATATTATCGACCTTTTAATAAAAACCTTTACAGTCTCCATGGAAACATTTTTACATTGACATATAAAAATATAAATGGAAAAAAAATGTTGTAAAAAAATGAATCTGGTCTCCTGTTCATAAATTAGCGGCTGCCCTCGCTGTGTGGTGCCTCATCTTCCCTCCGTTATGCAAATGCAGCTGCTCAGTGATGATTCATTAGCAGAGCATCTTGCTGTAACCTGTGCAGCAAGATGAGGGATTCGAGAGGTTTAATCCTAAAATAGCATTCACTGTTTCTGGGAGGTGGTTTCCCACCTACTTTTAAACCAGGACAGCACATCAGTGCATTTGGGCTCGGGTTAAATGTGCAGGAGGTGGAACAACCCTCGGAAGTACCGACTCATAAAATTCAAAGCTCACAAGAAAGTGCCTGCCTGGTTTTCTTTTTTGGTTAAATTAAGAGCCTCTCATCCTGACCTCACTGAATTTCTAGGAGTTTTCAGCCTTTACAGCAGAGGAAAATCCTCCTGCAGCCTCAGCCTCATGTACTGGAGGCCCGGCAAATTTGGGAAGGGGCGAGGAATCTCAAACACATCATTTGAGATAAGGATCGGCCTCTTTTGATTTGAATTCCAGAGCTCTCAGCTGTGGTCTGCTGACATCTCGTCAGCATCCGTGACATTTACCAGCGATATCCCGTTTATATCACTCTCAACTCCAGAGGCCAGATGACAAGATGCAAAGACATTCGAATTCTGATTGCAATACAAAGGCAGAAGTTTGTGCTGCTAGAAAAGAGAAGCACAGTACAAAGAGCACAGGGATTGCTTTCCAAGAAGCACCAGCGCAGTGCTAAATGTGCTTTTATTTACAGATAATTCTCTGGCAGGTTTCTCTTTTAATCTCAATTTCCTCTCTAATCAATGCAGGGTTGTGCCAGCCATTTGCAGGAGGCATTCTTTACATGAGTACACATGAAGTGGTTTTTCAAGGAGCTGAAGAAATAAAATTGTCAATGTTTACTAAAATAAAAGGCAGTTTCTAAAGAAACCCTCTTCAAATACAAGCAAATGAAGCATTGACCTGTCTCATATAATAAAACAAAGAACTAAATAGTCTCAAAATGAATCATGCAGCTTTCTACCAATTTTCAAGTTATGAAAAACAAAAGTCTTGATTAGCACATAGATTTTAAAAAGTTGAAAGAAGAGTCTTTAAAGCCAGGCAAATGTCATATTCTGAATGCAATAGGTAATACAGATAAATTGTACAGGTTTAAGTTCCTTACAGAGCTCAGTGAATTTATTGAAAGCCTTTGCATTCAACAGCAGCATCAGAGACACTTCAGGATGAAATTAAATCGTTATTAACTTAAATATAATTTAATATCAAACCAAACAGTTGTTCCCCTATATAAAACATAAGAAGAAATTTTTATATAGATAGACATATAGATAAATATACACATTTATAAACACACGCTTGTTATCCAAACGTATTTATAATAGCTTTTTTCCAACTGCTGCCTAATGCAGCAGATATGATGATTTTCAGAGGAATTTCTTGCTGAATCAAACTTGAAGGGAGCATCCCTCCATACCTGGATAGTTTCTGCAGTGCCTTGAGCTTTGTGTTAATAACACTGCAAAGGAAACTGATTTTCACAAAGTGGTTCAGTGCCCAGTCTCTAAATACCAGGACCCCCTGAAAGTATTTCAAATTCATTTTTGGCCAAGTTCGTAACAGGAACTAGGCAAAGGGAGAAAGTCACACTGAAGTGGTTGTTGAAATGAACACGGAAAAGTGTGGAAAATGTAGAGTTTGTGTGCACACACACAGCGGAGCAGCTCAGACCTCCCTTCCTTTCCAAGCTGGAATGGGGCTCGGAGCAACCTGGTCTGTAGAAGGTGTCCCTGCCCATGGAATGAGGTGTTCCCTAAGCTCCCTTCCAACCCAAACTGTTCTGGGATTCTGTGTCACAGAGCAAACCCAAACCTTGCCTCAGGCTCTGACCTCCAGCCCACACTGCAGAGCAGCACTTGAGAGCTCTGGTAAAACCTCTCAGATAAAAACCTGAAGAGTGTCCTCAGTTTTATTTGTAGCTACTATCAGTGAGAGAGATGTTACTGCGGGCTTGGAAGAGGCATGGCACACACTGACTCTGGAATTTCCAAACTTGTACGTGGGCTTTAATAAACACCAGAGAAACTCATCAGAACATTTTTGCACGTGTAAGTAGAGAGCCCTTAATTCACTCAAAGGACCAAGCTATCCTTTAATGAGAGCCCCGTGTGGCAAAATACCTGAAATTCTAGAAACCCTGAGTAGGGACAATCCAGCCCTAGATGGATTGAAAGCCAGTGTCCATAAAGGGGACAGAGGAATATTATTTGAATGAAGGGAGAGAGTCCACTGGGGCACATGGCCACAGGGTTTTCTGTACCGAGGTTTTGGAAGGTGCAGCCTCCTTTATCCCAAACTCCCAGCCACATCTTGCCCTCTTCTTTTCCCGGTTTCTGAGGTACCAGGGAGGTGCAGCCTTCCTGAACCACCTACCCCATATCCCCCTGGAACCTGGCATTTTACCCCAAAGTTCAGAAACTCAGGCTTGTGTGGACCCATTTGTCTGTTTTGGGAACCAAACCTGCTGCATGAAGTTGGTAGAGGCATTAACACCCATTTCAGACCTTAACACCCATCAAATTGTAAAGACATTAGCGCACATCTTCCCTATCACCTCTAAGAAAACCTCATGAATTCTGCCTCTTTTAATCAGCTGCATTTTCCAGTCATCCCCTTATCTAAATTTTACCTTTTTGTGTGTGTTGTCTGCTGAAAGTAACACATGGTGGAAGGTTTGGTCTGGGAAATGATTGAAGATCAAATTTGCAATTCCCCCTGGCAGGGGCCGACAGCTTTGTTCCCCTCCCTGCAGAGCTGGGCTCTCACAAGGTGCTGGGTGACCACCCAACGTGGCAACTCCTGCTGCCCTCGTGGCTCTCCTATTTCCCCATTTCACCTTCCCTTTGCTTCCCCACACCTGTGAGCCAAGCGGAAAATATTCCTCCTGCAAAACTGGCCGAGAAGTCAGAGGCCACAGCAGAGGGGCTGAGCTGGCAGCAGACAGAAACCCAGTTTGTATTTTCAGCAGGGACAGAGTTGAAATCCCAGGGGTCTCCCCAGGGACCCCACAGGGTTTTGTGGCCACTCGAGCCACCAGGGCCCCCAGCAGCTCTTCAGGAGTCACCATCCTTGCTCTCCAGTCCCCTGGTTCCCACCACAGGCCATGGTTTGCATCCACACATTGGCCCCTCTCTGCGAACTTAATACCAGGCTGTGGGGCCAACAAAAACGTGCCAGCATTTTTGGCAAGTCCTGCTGCAGTGTTTGTGCAGATCTTTGCAGGTCATTAACCTGACAATGGCGGTGATGAGAGGCTGGGAGTCACAAATGCCTCTGCGTGGTCTCCGAGGCTCAGCCCTTGGCATTCCAAGCACGCAGGGCCAGGAGGCAGCAGTTAACTGGAGAAACCTGATGCCATCCTGCTGGATGGATGGAGAGCAAACATCGCACAGTGACAGCAATGGGGGGAAAAGGACTGGTGAAAGGAAAAAGGGAAAAAAGGAAAATTGCCAAGGAAAATCGCTGTGAACTCCCAACCCTGGCAGCACATCCACTCATGGAGTGGTTTGGGTTGGAAGGGGCCTTGAAATCCATCAAGTTTCACCCCAGCCATGGCAGGGACACCTCCCACTGTCCCAGGTGCTCCCAGCCCGTGTCCAGCCTGGCCTTGGGCACTGCCAGGGATCCAGGGGCAGCCCCAGCTGCTCTGGGCACCTGTGCCAGGGCCTGCCCACCCTCACAAGGAAGGATTTATTCCCAATCTCCCATCCAGCCCTGCCCTCTGGCAGTGGGAGCCATTCCCTGTGTCCTGTCCCTCCATCCCTTGTCCCCAGTCCCTCTCCAGCTCTCCTGAAGCCCCTTTATGCCCTGGAATGGGCTCTGAGGTCTCTCTAGGGCTTTCCCTTCTCCAACTGAGCACCCCCAGCTCTCCCAGCCTGGCTCCAGAGGGGCTCCAGGCCTTGGAGCAGCTCCATGGCCTCCTCTGGGCCCGCTCCAACACATCCATGACCTTCTGATGTTGGGGACCCCAGAGCTGAGCACAGTGTGAACATCAGATGAGTGTTCCTCAAGCCTCCAGAGCCTCATGAGAGCCCCACACCCCGTACCCTGCTGCCGCCTTGTCAGGACCTCATCCCCATCTCCTTCCCTGGACACAACAGTGCTGTCACTGAAATTCTCCTTTCTGCTCTGCCAGCCTTCTCTGGAGATGATTCCAGAGTTGGGAAGCAGCACCCTGATGGAGGTCAAAATTCCAAAAGCATTTTTTCTTATAGCAGCCTGCACTTTTTCTCCTCATATTTGTCTTCAGACACAAAAATGCACCTACTGGAGTAATTAGGTTTAAATACTAATAATCTATTAAGTTCTTCCAAAAACTCAACATTAAATTCTTCCATAAAGTCAACATCCATCTAGCAGAGGTTTATTCTTCTTATTGATATCCCCAAGAAATGCGGTGTCTTAGGGGATGAGTCCCTTGATACTTTTCCATGTGAGTATTTTAAATGGATGGAATAATTATTGAGGAAAATCTAAAATTCATACATGGATGTATAACATTAAAAAAAATGCTCATCTAAGTTTATGACATTTTTATTCCATTTTCTAAACTTTTTACAAATTCTTTTTTTAATTAGTCCCAGAGATCTTGGATTTCTTGATAACAGCTTTATGTAAACTTCCTTGCATTTGAGTCCTTCTGTGAATGGTTGTGGTTGTCAAGTCACGTTTTGGTAACTGTGAGTGTGAATCAAATATAAAACAAGGTAAGAGAAGAAAAAGAATAAATAATTGAAGCAGTAAAATTCATATTTGTGCTCCAGATTCAATCTGATCTCCCCCTTTTCTGAGCACTAGTACAAGAAATTTTAATTTGTTATATCTTGTGGGACACTGGTGGGCACATCCAAAACCCTTCCCATGATCCTAGGTCTCCTTTGTCTGTTCAACTCTTACTCAGAGGTCATTCCAAACTTTATTTTACCCCTTCTTCTGACCCTGAATCTGAGAGCATAAAACCGTGTAGGCATTATTAAACACCCCTAACTCGGTTCCAAAGTTCTGCTGTATCAAGTTGCACCAGATCTGACTTTGCCTGTGAAGAAACAATCTGGTTTTATCCCACGTTAACCCAGCTTGGAAGCGGTTCCTACCCCGATGTTCAGCGAGCCCGATGTTCACCGGTGCTAAAGTCACAGGCCTGCATATTTCTGTGCGTGTGTATGTGTTTGCATCTGCAATTTCCCAATATTCCTGGCTACTGCTCTGCGAGCCATTGAACTGCTCAGTGCTGCATGTAATAAAACACTGAAGGCATCTGGGTTTTTTTGGACACATGTCTTGGCAGGAAAGCCGGGCTTGAAGTGTTGGATTCTCTTCGCAGTTTGGAGACCAGCGTGTTTCCAGTGGAGCTGGAAACCTGTAACCACTCATATGCTCTGCTGGGTAATTTGTTAGAGTTTAGGACTGTTTGGATTTGTTTTCAAGTTGGAGGAAAAAAAAGAAATTTAAGGGGGTAACCTAAGAAAGAACAGATGCTAACACTGGAATATTAGAGCTACGAGTTCTTATCGCAGTTTGGGGAGCTGTCTAACAGTTCTTTTTAGACAAAATGTGGCCTGGAAGTGGCATGAAAGCAAGTGTGTTAAATATTGTGAAAGCAGCTGCCCTCTCTGCACTCCTCTGACTTGTGAAATCCCGTTCCTCTGGTATCTCAAATGGCTCCATTCTGGCTCCCCATCCACTGCTCCCAACATTCAGCAGAAAGGTGTTGGCACCTGGCCACTGTCCAGCAGGACATGTTTGACATTTCAGGGTTTTGAGCATCTCAATCTATTGTGTGTTTTCCATTCTTCAGGAAAGCAGGAAAATCCAGCAGACACTATTGTGGCACAAAATAAAAAAAATGCAGATACAGATGATAGTGTCTGGATAGAACGTCCTGGTTTGGAAGGGACCTTAAAAATCATCTAATTCCAACCCCTGCCATGGACAGGGACCCCTCTACCCCAGGGTGCTCCAAGCCCAACCTGACCTTGAACACTTCCAGTGATGGAACAGCTGCAGCTTTCCTGGATAACCTGTGCCAAGGACCCACAGTTAAAAATTTCCTAACATCCCATCTAAACCTGTCAGTTTGACACTATTCCCCATTGTCCTGTCACTATGAGCTCTTGGGAAAAGTCCCTCTCCATTCTCTCCTGTGGTTTTCCTTCCTTTCCTTCCTTCCAGGTACTGGAAGGTCACAATCATAATCCTGTATTTTGTACCAAGAGCAGACAAGAACCTTGAACTGCTTTGCACCACTGGCTATTTGTTTGATTCATGCCCAAAATGCCTTGGAGTGTTTTTTGGGTTATTCCCATGGAAGTGGCTCACTGGGAGATGCTGCCCAAGCTGCAGGGGAGGGGTCAGCAGGAGACCTGGGATTTCTTCAGCACATCCAGTCCCAGCTAGACCTGCAGCTCAGCACTTCTGGATTCCAGAGCTGGAGCAAGTGGGCAAGGAAAAGACCCCCAAAGTGGCCCTCTACTATATCAGCATCTGATTGCAATTTTTGATGGCAATTTCTTCCTTTTTTTACACAATTTTCCATCTGTCTGGGTAACCAAAGCCATGCAGATGACTGGAAGGAAACGCCAATTCTTTTTACTTTTGTTGAAATGACTTTCACCCTTCTGCTATCGTATTCTCTGCTACATTTAATTTGTTTTGGTTTAGCACATTTTAGCTGAGCAAACAATTTGTATGTTATGACTCGAGCCCGTTTTAGAATTGTTCGGGATTTTTTTCTTTCCCTTTTTCACAGCTTTTTTTCTAACCTGTCTGTATTCAGCTCACACGCTGGGTTGTATTTAAACAGAAGATCAACTGATAATTGCAACACCACTGCTGGCGTCGCTCGAGTGATGAGGCTGCCAGCATTTCCAGGTTGAATTTTGGCATCCGACATCGCAGCCTGGAAGCCAATTTTATTAAAATGAGTAGAGGGAAAAATCTGTTTGGCCTCTTTTTCTTGATAAGAGTATAAAAGGACAACATTTTAAAAGAGTAAATGGATGTTGGGAATATAGCGTCTGACCTGCAGGGATTTTTGTGGTGTTTGCCACTGTGCTGAGGTGTGCAGGTCAAGTGTCTGGGGATGGGATCACCCTCATCCAGAGCCTCATTGTCCCAGATGAGGGCATTGACCACTCATTAATTAATTATTTACAAACTGAGGCATCAGGGGGGCACTCAAGAGCTGTTTGGAGCTGGGAGCCCACTGTTCCAGATGAACACAGCCTCCCATGCAACCCCACAACTGTGCTGCCCCAGTTCATCCCAGAAATTCCACATTCCTCAGTTAAAACACAGCCATCCTCCCTTATTACTGTCTGAGGGCCCATATCCTACCACCTCCTCTGGAAAATGTGCAACCACGCAACAGCAGAATACAGATGAAAATCTGCACTCATATAATTTTATATTTAAGCCTATGGGATAGGGATAATTACAGTTTTAGAATGGGATCAAAAAGCCCAGATCTACAGAGACTCTTTGAAGTCAATATCTATTTATTATAATTACACAACATCTTCCATCGGACCTGAAAGCATTATTCAGGCATTAATAAATTAAAGTTTGCAAAAGACAAGCTTCCCATGCCACTATTTATCCCCATTTTATGGATAGGCAACCTGAGGAACAAAGAGTTGAGGTGAGTTGCCTCTGTGTTCCAGCAGCACGTGGACATTGGTAGATGCAGTGAGCCCCAGGCTTTCAAAGAGAGCATTTGGCTCATCTGAGTCCCCAGATTCTCTTGGCATTCTCTGTATTCTCACACCTGGGGCTTTTCTGGCTGGAGATGCCAAAGGCCAAAGATTCTGGATGTAGTGAAGCTGCTCAGTTAATAAAACTATTAACACTTTGTATTTAATATTGCCTTCATCCAACAAATGCATTTATTTAACGACTGTGAGCTGCACAGACACTCTTGTTCCAGTCATCCCACGTATGAGAAGAAGACTGGAGAAGTGGAAATAACACTTGTTCGAGGTGGTTTAGGGAACTGAAATCCAAGCTGGGAAAGCTGGGAGCCAAAACTTCCTTCTGGCCACCCCTCTCCTTTAATTCCTGTTTCACAGCTTGTCCCTGGTGGGTGAGGAAGTTGTGGAGCAGCACAGACCAAACAGAAATCTGGAGCAATTTGGGCAATCTTTTGACAAGGACAGCAGCTCCTTAGCAGTTATTGAAAAGACAGCTCACCAGTGAAATACTGCAGTGCTCCATGGAATGGAAGTGAATTTGGGTCTCAATGGAGCTTTGCCAATCTATAACCAGTGTTTTATTCAAAATAACTCTGCTGGCAGGAGGAATAAACTCATGGAATCATTTAGGTTGGAAAAGACCTTTAAGATTACCAATTCCAGCCCTCTGGTAGCCTGAGATGGTGTTTTCTGGAGAAATTTGCACCTTTGGACATGGTGCTCCGTGAAAATGTGCTCAATCCTGCTGCTCTGTCCGAGGGCAGAGGACACCAGTGCTGAGGTGATGCTCCCAACACTGCTCAGCTCCAGAGCAGCAGGAATTTGCTCCCACTCACCCCAAATGTGGAATCAGGGCTCAGCTGGGATCAGCCTTGCACGGGGGCAGCAGGAGTTTCTGAGCTCCACCCTGGCTGTCAGGGCTGGCTCTGGCCGGGCTGCTGGAGGGAAGGCAGCACTGTTTGCCTTGGGTTGGCAGAGGGCAGTGTGTCTCCTCGCATGCTCCACGGGCACCTCTGTGGCCGGGGAGGCACAGCTGGCACGGCAGAGGCTCGGTGTGATTGTCCTGCTCTCCTGGGTTCTGATCCACAAGAGTCCCTATGCTCTCCAAGGCAGGCACCCTTAGCAAAGGCTCCCACCAACTTCCCCTGCTGTGATTTTCCCCTTTTGCACTATGCTAGACATTTTTGAGACCAAGCTTTGTTACAGACTATTAGCCTATGGCAGTAGGCTGGGGAGATAAGACTTCATCAAGCTATAAATCACACCAAAGCGTGGAAAAATGGGAAATTCTGAGGTTGCACTGGCAGCTCTGGTTGGGTTCGCCTGAGCGTTGGGCTGATTGCAATATTTCAAGTGACTGCTGGTATCAGCCAATGCTGCAGCTTGCAGGGAAATGAGTTTGGTGCCTTGTGTCTGAACAGCAACACTATTAAAGTTTTGTACTTAGCATCGTTACTGACTTTGTGGGATCACTGTAGCAAGTTTTAAATGATGCATGAAATGAAGAATTCCTGCCCATCCTAAGGAGAGATAATGCAGATAATAGACTGCCTTGCAATCACAGCTGTGCAGTGTTTTTTTGTTCTGCTCACAGAAATGCCCTCCAAAGCCCAAAGTAACAGTATATACAACACACTCACAGGGTGGGATTTTCCTCACCGGGTTTATCTGACTATTCTCCCTCTCCCCACTAATGCATACATTCCAGGAAGGCAGTCTATGGATTATGGACAGGGGCACAGATGCCCAGAGCCTGCAGCTCAACCCTGCATCCTAAGGATATTGGTAATTCGTAAATAATTTCATAGCTGCTGCCCAGATGTTGTTTCATGTCAGATTTGAAACCATCACAGTGGGCAGCTGTAAGTGTTTCCAAGCAGGGAAGAGCCCCAGTTTGCTGCACCACACACAGGGCCCCAAACCAGCCAGCAGCAGGACCAGGAAGGAGTATTTTGGTATTTTGGCCAACAGACCTCCATGCATGACTCCAAAGATTTTGCAATCATTCTCAACCCAACGGTTCAAACACAGAGAGGAAAATCCAAGTATGAGACGTAAGACCCCACCTTAGCGATATTTCCATTTGAGAACTGGATTTGGCTGCTGGGCCCTGGAACATCCCTGTTCAGGTGTGTGGGTGAAGGTACAGATGGACAAATGCAGTCACACCGGTACAGTCGAAGCAGGTTTTTATCACCCAGATGTTTTGTCATCCACCTGGGCATTTTGTCACATCATGTTTGCTCCAAAAGTCATGTTTCAACCATGACATGTGCTTTATACTCTAAGAACTTATTTTTTTCCTTTTTTTTTTCTGAAAAGCATTTTGCATGTGTGAAAAAATCGATAATAAATCACATGGTATTGCTACTTAAGGCCTTTGCTTTTGTTCAGTGCTCTGGTGAGTGTTAAGGGCATTGACAACACACAAGTTGATCCAAAAAACCCAGCAATGGGTCTTCTGGAGAAATAAAGCCCTACTGAGTAATTTTTTTTTTTTAAATCACATATTAAAAAACATCTTGTGTGTTAAGGAATGCCACATCATTCCAACTGTTAAATATCCTATGATTTTCTTTTCATAAGTTCAGGGATTCACAGGAATTACTTCATTAAGTTAATATTCCACGACATCAGTTTTAACTTGTCACAAACATTTTTCTGTGCTCCCCAAATATTCTCTTTGAATTCCTTTCTTTGTCCTTATGCTTTCAAGAGTATTTAAGGAAGAAAAATGTTCAACTCCTCACAGTAATATATTTCCAGGAGCTGGAAAAGCACTGGGAGTGAGTAGAAGTTAGTCCCCCGCTGTATTTTCAGCAGTTAAGTCCCATTTTCATTGACTCACATGCCTGTCAATTACACTCAACAATATTTATGAAAACAAAGTTATAAAGCAAAGGAAATCAATGTTACTGTTATTGTTATAAAAAATTGCACCTCCTGGTAATCTTATTTGGGGCATTGCTGCTAACATCTCCAGCAGTTCCAGAAATGCATTTCTTTTTTTCCATTCCATGGGAAACTCCATTAGGAAGGTGCAATTCCAGCAAATAAGAAGGAAAACAGGGCAAGGGCTAGCGAACGTGTC
>JALJVW010000241.1:1727500-1777500 GCA_024865655.1 Emberiza elegans | reverse complement strand
ACTCTTTAATGAACTAGGAAACGGTTATTGGCTCACATTAGAGCTCTCGTGTTGGAATTCAGCTCAAAAGTCAGAATGCAGCAGCAGGAAGGAATGTATAGAAATGTTCCAGCAAAAGGGATTTGTGCCGCTAGTCCTGGGCAGCTTTTCTGTCTGTAAAAGCAAATGTCTTGATTGATTTTTTGATTTCACTCCATCTTTTATTTTTCACTCTTTCTTTTCTTCCCAGGCACGTTTGTATTTTTTCCCCTCAATGCGCTTAACTAACACAAATTAACACTGAACGCAGGTATTTGATTTATGCTTTTTTAAATATAGTTTGTCAAACGTGGTGTGGGGATAAACTTTGCTTGTAGATTAAAAGAAGTAAAGGGGAAAAAAGAAGGACATCCTAATTTTTGGCTAGAATGTGAGAAAAAGAGGAACAGGGACCCATTCAATGAGAATAAGACAAATGTGAAGGGAAGGGGACAGCAATAACCAGAGTACCTGCAGAAGGGAAAATAAAACCGTATTGAGGAGATCAAAGATAGATCTGAATGATGTAGTGATAATTTAAGCATTCAAGGAGTGATTAGAAAAGGGAGGTGGCATGGATGATAATTATCTAATGAGGAAGGAAGGACTAACAATGACAAATGAGGACTCCGTGAACACAAGTCTGGAGCGTGAGCCCAGAGCCGTGTCAGGGCCACCCAACAGCCCCAGCCACCAGCCCCCTCCCTTGGCCTTGGCTTTCCAGCCTGGCAGGAGCCAAATGTGCCCAGAAATCCTTGTGGCACCTTTGGCTGGTGGTTCTGGTGGTCCCATCCCAAGTCTGGCACCCCAGGATGGTGAGCGGGCCACGATCATAGTGGGAACGGGGTGGAAAAACAGGAGGAAAGAGCTGTGAGGAAGAAGGAACAAGGAAAAAGGAAGAATTTTATGAGAAAAGGAAAGAGACACTGGGCAAGGTAAATGTGTTGGAGATCAGCCGAAAGGGAATGCAAATATCAGAAATGAAGGTGAAGGTCCAGATCAAAGAAGACTTGGAAGCCTAGAGCAGAAAAGAAAAGGGAGGGAAAAGAAACTAAGGCCAGTAATTAACAAAATATAAATAAATAATATCTGGTATATACAAAAGAATGCAGAAAGACAAGATGAGGATGCAGCAGAGCACGGAGCATGAGAGGGGATGCAGGGCAGCAGGAAAGATGAGAGGGTGGCACTGGGTGACTGCAGAAAACCAGCAGAAAATTCATCTGCTCTCTGAAAGAGAAAAGCAGACAATCTGAAATTCGGGTACTGCAATTACCAGAGCCTTAGATATGTCTAAAAGAGAGATCAAGACAATATTTTTCCCCATCGGGACTCCCTCATTAATAATAGAAGTGGGATTTCTTTTTAAGCGTGACGTTCGTCACCTTTCCTCCTGCTCACACAGGCACGGGGTGCACTGGGAGCATCTCCTGCTCTTCCATACCCCTGGGGGAAGCACACTGGGCTCTGAGCTCTCCTCACGTCCAAAGAGAGGTGACATCCTGCCTGGCTGGGATACAAAATGCTCTTGCCTCTGGCAAATCCCTTTTCCCAGTGCTGAGCAGCACCAACCCTCTGGCAGAGGTTGCCCAAGGAGGTTGCGGTGATGCTGCAGCTCCTCCAGTGACCACGGGGAAAGAAAGAAGTGGCACAGCCTCTCCAAAATCCTGCTGCTTCCCAAAATCAGGCAAGTCAGGTAAGTTCTCAGCAGTGTGCACAAATTGAGCAAAAAAAAAAAAAAAAAGAGAAAAATCTGGCTGGGGTTCATGGGAGAACTTTGATATCTCACACTCCTGCACAAACGCCCTTCACAGCCTCCATGGATTTCTGGGACATCATAGGAATCAGCTGTCAATTTCCTTTATGCAAATCGTATGAAAATCTCTGTAGGCACACAGGAGAGAGGAGGAAGTGTGGCTATAAACACCCAGAAACACTTGAGCTGTGAAGAGAAGGGCATGGAAATCTGCATGTGTTTTTATTCTACGCAAATTGATCATTAGCCACGGCATTAATAGCAATTCACCATGCTGGACCTGATTTCAGAGCTGACAAAAAACCATATTTCTAATTCATGTCACAGCATTTCTAGTCTTTCCATGCTCCTGATGCTCCTGGAGCATCAAAACCTGGACAGAAATGGACCTTCCACTTGTCTCACCACGTTCCTCTTGGACCACGTTATTTCCACATCACTGAAAAAACACATCTCACATTGTAGCCCTGGATATGACCTACACAACAGTTTTAAAATCAGCATCCCCATTGCAGATCAAGCTGGTGTTTGCCAGAACTGGTTTCACAAGGCATTTTCCATGGAAATGAGCTCTGGAGAAGGAGGCTGTGGGAGTCTGTCAAGCACGCAGTAAACTCAGGTCTGAAGTGTGGCATTTCCTGATGCACATCCTTAATTACAACAACAGAATAGAGAGTGTGGAGGAGGAACTTTTACAGTGCATTAAAGGAAGGAGTGATAGGTGGTACAGCTGTCTGGATTTCCTTGGAAATAGAAGCAATATCATTTATTAATTATGCTGAGGTAACTGGGAAAAAATTTAAATATAGAAGTACCTGAAACCAGTAATTGGCTGGAAAGTCGTCCCCCCCCCATCCTCATCTTACTCTGCTGCTGTAGAAATTACCAACAAAATATATTCCACTTCATTTCCCATGACACTAAACACTTGGAATATGGTTCCATATCTTAATATTATTGAAAGATGAAGTGACATTATGAGAAAACCTAACGCAGAGCTCCTCTCTTCCCGAGCAGGCAGTGCCAGCTGCATCTCCTGGAATATGAACATTCCCTCCTCCAGCAACTGGGAGTGTGCAGGACCTGCTGCACAAGGCTGGCCTCAGAACCATTCTGTCCCCTCACGCTTTTGTCCCATGGCTGACTTGCAAAAATAAGGAATCAGCAGATTGGTTTTCAGCCTCCAAGACGAGCTGCTGGACTTCAGAGTTGTAGGCAAACATTTATGAAAGTACGACAAAACTGTGTAAACCTGATCTGGCGTCACGCAACACTGAATAATTTAGAGATAACACTCATCACCTGCAAAGGAGGAGCCTGTACACGACATAAATGTCCAGAGAGCTGTCCATGGATACAGGGAAAGCAAGAAGGAATGGGGCAACTCCTCTCCTAAATCACCTGGAAATCCCCAGCCTGGTGCTCCATGGAGAGGTTCCTCCATCAGCCCTACAGAGAGCCGGATGCGCTCCCAGGCTGGGCACTGGTGCTCCATGCTCACAGATTGATCCCTAAACTGGTGGGCAAATTCCCACTGAGGAAGGAGAACAGTGATGAGACAAATCGTGTTGTTCTCCAGCAAAAGTTGCTTTGATGGATCAAAGCTGCAGAGCAATTGCCACTGTTAAGTTACGATTTTTATTTTAAATAGAATATTTCAGCTATAGGTGCAAAATATTTCTCTAGCTGTAAATGTAAGACCCACATCAATTAAAATGGAGTGTTGTAGGTCTTAAACATCCAGGATTTAATTGTCAAAAGAAAGCAAATTCTAGGTTAAATCTATTATTCCAGCCTTTTAATCCTGTGGGATAAATGTAGTTGACAGATTACATATCCAGCCCCACTCAAGAGGAACAGTAGGGCTGGCCAACAATAGGGTGGGAGTATTAAAGAATAATTTCCACTTTTCCCAAAGACATTTATTTCTGTTTTACAAGCATAACCAGTTTATTTTGATGGCTACCAGACCCACAATTTCTCTTGGAATACGCAAAATGATTCCTTAAGAACCACCATGCCAGGCAGGGTAGGAAACACACCTCAGAGTGGTTGTTAAAGATAAATTCCTTGGAAGTTTGACTTGGCATTCTTCAATTACTACTCTAATTATTCTTCCATTACTTAGGCAGTGAGCCAAAGGTTTCCTGGGTGCAGAGGAAGTTAATAGGGGAGATGAAGCAAGATTGTGAGGCCATGTCAGCATATGTTCATTAAAACCTGATTTCTTCAGCATTAAACTCACTCCTGGCAGCAACAACATTTTACTCTGCCTGTGTATTTAATGATAAAAAAATAAGAATAATTATTTACAGTATTTCCTGACCCAGTTTCTTTGGTTGTTTGTTCAGAACTGTATGTATATATATATATTTTTTTTAAATGAGGAATTCATTGGGAAATCTACAGTAAAGAAGGTGCTGTCTCCTGTTCTTTGCTAGAAGGAAATTAAGGAGTTTCCAAAAGCTTCCCTGTAATCCCCACTGCTTTCCAGCATTCAGCACTGGATATATATAATTACATATGAAAAAATTACATTTGAAGAAAGTTATTTGAGTTGCAAAGCCAAGTACTTGAAAGTTAAGAAACGGCATTTTTACCATTGCCTGTGCAATCCTGGCTCTTCCCACTTTTGTATCCAACTTCTAATATTAAAAGAGAGGGAATGGGAAAATATTACGTGGTTATGTAGTTAAAGATTGGATCGTAATGCACGTGCTCCTGGGAGCAGCAGTGGGGTTGCAGACATATGTAACTGTAAATCTGGCATTCCTGAACATCCAGATCCTGCCTATCCAAACCAAATAACTTCCTTTTAACATATTTTTGTGTAATTTCCTGGTTTGCTTCATTTCTAAGGGAATATGTTTAAAGCAAATCATCTTATGCAGAGCTGTTTAAAATAATACTGATTTCTTGTGTCCAGCTCCCTTTGTTTTTTTTTCTCGGTGTTCCACGCTTACTCACCTTCTTTTCCCGGGAAAACACAGAAATTTCCCTCTGTGGAGGCACCTGGGGGTGTTAGGGAAGGTTGGGAGAAGATGCAGGGGCTGAGGTGATGTTGGGCCCCAGGGTCAGGGTCAAGATTCTCTGGAATTTCACAAAACCCACCTGTGACCTGGGAGCCAGGGGAGGGAAACTCCAGGGAAAAAAAGCCAAAAGGGGTTCTCAAAAACCAGTTTACAACTCAGCTAAAGCTGAGAGACATTTTGTGGGACAGGAAAAGGCCCTGAAGGCTTTCTCCCTGCCAAATTACAAGTCAGATTTCATGCAGCTGTTGGAGCTCATCCCCACAAAAATGAAACAGTCTTGGGAATCAACCCAAGCATGGAAGTCTGGGTGGCCAAGGGGCTCCTGCTGAGACACCGTGAGGGGCTCTCCTCTCATTTTTCAAAGTCTGAGGAGTTTGCCATTGGTGGTAGAGGAAGAAGAAAGTCATCTCTGAATTTCCACCCCTCAAGGCTCATCCCCAGCCCATCCCATTGGAATATGATGGGGCATCAAAGGACAGATGGAAGGAAAAATCTATTGTAGGTGTTGGAAACTGATCTAAATCCTTCCTGGACAATCTGCTTATTTAATATGTTCATTTGAATTCTCTTCACAGTCAGGGAAAAATGAGAATTTTTTAAAAATAAATGTTTATTAATGCAAGTTAAGGGCAAAATAAATCCACTCCCTTCCTCCCCCTCCACTCCAAACTCAGACCAGAGAGGAACTTGAGCTGTGCTCAGCATTAAATGTAAAAATCTATATATTTTTATTTCTTTTTTTTAAAACTAGGCTTAACAAAAACATGATTTCATGGTTCACCAATAAACAAGGTTTTTTAAAAAATTCCCTTTTAAAACATTGAAGGGAAGAAAAAGTATCAAGGTTAGCCAAATCTCCAAGATGTCTTATAGCATATTAGGTATAGATCCAACCTCCAGGAATTTTTATTAACCTCTCATTGCTTCAAAATTCAGAAAAATTCCCCCAAATCAGAGTTCAAAGTCCCACATGAGAAGCTGCCAAACATCTCAACACGACCGAGGACCATGGATGGTGTTCCTGCTCTCCTCCAGCGTGGCTTGGGCTGTGTCCTCACCCCACCAGGAGCCACAGCAGTTTGCATCTCCGGCACTTTTTAGTGCACAGTGTGGATATTTAGAGGATTCCACATCCCTGCTTCAATCTGCAGGGATCTGCAACTGAGGGAGGGTTTGGCCCTCAGGTGAATTTGGCAAGGAGCACACACGCCAGCAGGAGAATCCTCCCTTCCCAGCCAGCCCTGAGCATCTCCCACCTCCAGAACCCTTTCCCCCGAGGTGTGAAGTGGCCTTTCCACACAATATTGGAAACCTGTCTCAGTCATTGTTCCTTCTCTTGTGTCCTGCTTGTTTTCCCACAGATCACGCTGCTTTAAATCACAGAGATGCAGAATTCAGAGGGGTTTTGGGGTGGTGGGAGCTGGGAGATCAGGGGTGCTGATCCTGCACCCCTCCTGGCTGGGGTGGGTGCTACAGACTGAGCATCCTTGCTGGGGTCACTGGTTCTGACGGGGGTCTGGCCAGGGACTTTGGAACAGAAGTGTTTGGGGTCAGGACTGGGGCTGATGCTGTTCAGCTCCTCTGTCTGGGACATGGACGGGGGGATCAAAGGGCCTGTGGCACTGAGCTGCGTGGGGCAGTCACAGGCTGGAGGGAAGGGGTGCATCCACAGGGACCTGGACAGGCTGGAGAACTGGGGTGATGGAAAATTCCTCATGAGCCAGCAGTGAGCGCTCCCAGCCCGGCCCAGAAACCAACTGAGTCCTGGGTTGCATCCAAAACACTGCGAAAGAGCAAGGAGCAATGGGTGCAAATTGAAAGAGAGGGAATTTAGTTTGGATATTAGGAAGAATTTCCTCCTGTGAGGGTGGGCAGCCCTGGCACAGGTGCCCAGAGCAGCTGGGGCTGCCCCTGGATCCCTGGCAGTGCCCAAGGCCAGGCTGGACACTGGGGCTGGGAGCACCTGGGACAGTGGGAGGTGTCCCTGCTACAGAAGGGGGTGGAATAAGATCATATTTGGTGTCCCTTCATATTCTGTGAAGACCTCTGGATTTGAATTTTTTTTTTTTTGAATACAAATGTTCCCACAAATCAGAAACCTTCAAGGAGGGAAAGCTGCATCCCATTAACTGGAAGCTGTTGTAGAAACCACACACCGTGTGCAAGTGGTTAAACTGTGGCTCACCAGAGCCTGATTCTGAGCTGATTTTTCTGGCAGAAAAAAGAACCTCAGCCATCCTTAACTGCCAAGCAAAAGGATGGGGAAGGGCTTCAGAGGCACCTGTGTCACCCTCACCCATGAAAATCTTCACCCACTGTGAACCCCACCAACATCTTCACCCCCAAACCCATCTGCCAGCGCCAGGGATATCTACCAGCTCCTGGAACACCTGCTCTGAAATCTCTGCTCATTGCAATTAAATATTTAGATGATGTTTCATTTATGAAAATTAGATTTTAGACGTGAATTAGGGCTACCTTAATTATTACACTAAAACATGGAAATGATAGTATATTATTAGAAGCATATTTTTCTTGCAAAACTGTGTTTGCAATCGCGCCAGGAAAAAAAAAAATTATGAAATAGACTTTTTATAGAAGGTGTTAATTCTGAATAATTGGGATTAGGCACTGGGGATTTGCAACCCAAATAAAAATTTCCTAATTAACCCTTATATTGGCCCTAACAGAAAAGCCAAATAGTTCAGCAATAAAAAAAAAGAAAAAAATGAAAAAAAAGCTCTCCACATACATAAGTGGATGTCTAAAATCTGAAACAAAATGGGATTTAAAGACACCTCCTGGAAAATATTTACACACCTGACCAGCGCCATCCAGGCAGCTGGGATTTGGATTTGCCATGATGTGATCGACATGATCCAGATATTTTAGGATCATATCCCAATTAGGAAAAGTGAAATCATCTCAGGTCCTTTTCTTAGTGCTGATGCTGCCTTGTTTAATTTATTTTATAATGATTAAGAGTCTTATTTGGGCTTTTTTGGGTTTTTTTATTGTCAAGATTTTCTTAAGTATCCCATGGCATGTCCAGGAAGTGATGTTTTCACAGGAATAGGAACTGGCAACCTCTTGGGAAACATTCCAGCCAGGAGGGACACACAGGGGCAGGGACTGGAGCCTCCCCAGCTTGGGCATCACCTTTTGGAGCTGCATTGGATTCACGGCCAAGAGCCAGGAGATCCATCTCTCCTTTTAAAGGTCCTCTGAAAGCAGCCCTGACCAGCAGCACCCCAAAGTGAGGGGGAAAAAGAAGGAGGGCAGTAAATAATTCTCTTCCTCAGCCAAGGGCAAGAAGAGGACCGCAGAATGTCCTTAGCTGGAAGGGACCCACGAGGATTGAGTTCAGCTCCTGGGCCTGCACAGGACACCCCAAAAGTCCCACCCTGGGCCAAACAATCCTGGAGCTCTGGCAGCCTGGGTGCTGCTCTCCTGGGCTCTCATAAACACTGAGGCCCTGCAGAGCATCTCCAGTTAGTTTCTCTGCCCAAGGTGGAACAGGGAATGCATAAATCCAAGGTAAAACCCAGCCTGTTCCAGTTCCATATGTTTTAAGGCTTCTTCTATTTTCATTTCCCAGACAGACTTGGCAAAGTGCAGAAATACGAGCTACACTTGCGCTGAAACAAGACCTGGCCAAACTTTGAGGTTGCCAGGGTCTGAGGTGCATGCAAAATCGAGGCAGATCCCTCTAGATGTGATCATTTTTATGAGTTAAGAAAACACAGAGGCATCTGTCCAGCTTTTCCCACCAGCAGGTGAAAGATGCCAAATGTCCCAGTTTGCTGCAAAAATGCGGCACCAGGCTCACTTGAAACATGCAAATTCTCCTCTCCCACTGCATGTGGAGGATGTGGAGCGTTACCTGAATCGCCAGGATGAGAAGGGCACGGTGCCATTAACCAGCACAGGAGCCAGGGACCGGCTGGAGTTCTGTCAAGGGAGGGTTAGGGTGCATTTCAGGAAAGGTTCATCCCCAGAGGGTGCTGGCACTGCCCAGGCTCCCCAGGGAATGGGCACAGCCCCGAGGCTGCCAGAGCTCCAGGAGGGTTTGGGAAATGCTCTCAGTGGGGTTTTTGGGGTGTCTGTGCAGGACCTGGAGCTGGACTGAGTGATCCCTGAGGGTCCCTTCCAGCTCAGGACATTCCGTGATTCCATCATAGTGGATTGTGCCTGATGGCTGATTCCTGAGCAACGCTGGCACAAGAGAGAGCAAGATCTGTGTCTAAAGAGCTTCATCAGACCAGCATTTAGCCAACATTAATTACCATCCTTATTAAGAATGAGCTGAAACATTGGTGGTTGTTTATAGATATATGCAAAGTGCATGGAATTGGGACAGGCAGGGAGACAAGCACAAAGCTTTCTAATAACTATTTTAGGCTCCAATCATTCAAATAACCACGGACAACACTTTAAATAACATCAAATACACACTGGTTTAGCTCTGAGAAATAATGCAGTATATTTTATATACACCTCGTGCCTTGTGAGCTCTCTCTCTCCAGCTTACTCCAGATGCAACTAGAGCAAGGCTCTGCAGCTCCCAAATCCCTTGGGATGCCCCTACAGCATCCACTGCTCTCCCAGGCCCCATTCCCAACACTCCAGCCCCACCATGGGACCCCTGCCAGGCTGTTACCCACAGACCACGCTCTGCCTCCTAGGAAAACCAGGATTTTGCTCAAGGTTTATAGATTCAATCAAACCTCCTCAAACAATTCCCATGGAAGTACTCCATATACATGAGGCTGAAGCCTTAATTTTTTAAGTTTGCTTTTCCCCTGCTGTACAGATTAAATACATAATTTGATTTCATCTCATTCAATTTTAAAACGATTAATCTTATCCAAACCCACACGAGTGGTCCCAGCTCGGTCCAGCTGGACAGGTGCATCTCAATTCCAAGGCAAAAACCCATCCTTGACCTGGATTTCATCTCCATGCAGCAGGAGCACCGAGTCCTGTGCCCAAAATACTGTCTCCAGTTGAACAGAGAAGCAAAATCCAAATTCCCAAGAGCCCCACAGTGCCCAAAAAGAAAAGCAGGGTTCCATTTTCCTCTGCTGGCAAGTTGCCTCCTGCAATGTAGGCTGGATTTCCTTCCTCTAAAATCTGGGAACAATATAAATGGGAGATAACTTGCAATCCTTAATGCTTTCCATCCTCTTTGCAAAATCTTTTTATAATGCTCAAATAGTTGGCTTCCAGTGATGATCTTATAATGATCCTAGGGAGTACTGAGAAACTGCGAGTAAATTCAAGTCAAATACATTTTAGAAAATTAATACAATACCACAGACCTTATATTGAATAATTTTCATTACAGGATATAATTCTCTTACTGGGGAAGAGCAATAATATGGTGATTGTTGATGTTGCCAGTGCTTTTTTTTAAATTTTTTTTTTTTCAATCTGCAATACTTAGGCAGTAAATTGTGCTGTTATAGTTGCTGGGCAACCATAACTTCTGCATACTCACCTCCCATGGTTTTGTAGCAACAACAATCTTATGATAACAAGGGGATGGGTATCTTTTTTTTTGTAATCAAGATTCTCCTTGATATGCAAATGTATGCAACATTTAATGTATTATGTATGGGAAAAAATTAAAATAATTATTTCATTTGAGTAATGAGCCTTAAGTGTTGATTTCGGATTTCGAAAGGCAGGAATGGACCTGCTGAAGATTTGATACCAATAAACAGAGGAAATCCACTGGCATAGAGTAAAACAATTATATTCTCCTTGGAACACCTGCTATTTACATATCTCAGCTGTGAGATACAAAACAGGAACAGGGAGAACGTTCTGGGTTTGTGGGTTTGTGTTTTGGAGAAGAGCAAGCGTCCATTTAGGACAAAAATAAAATAAATATACCCAAAAACAAGAACTAAGAGAAATGGACTCAAAGTAAATTCAGCACCTGCAGAGCAGGACAATATTATGTTAACCTTCTGCAGAGAAATGTGATTTTCCTGGGGAGATCTCCAGGACTCAGTGCAGGACACCACTTCAATATTTAATCTCCTTAAATCTCAAGGATTTAAGAGCCTGGGAGAATTTTGGGCATCCCCAAATCAAGAGGCAGAGGGATCTGGGTTCTACACCTCCATAAGAAAAAAAAATATCTGTTTTAACACTTGTTTTTTTCTTATGGACACATTTCTTATGGACTTTTCTCTTTGGGCTGAAATGGAATTTGTTCATGAATGTGCTGTTGCACCTCATCAAGATTTTGAAAGAGCATTTTTCATTATTTGCAAAGTTTTGGTGGGGCTTGGGTTTTGTTGTTGTTTTTTTTTTGTTTATAATGGTCCTATACTCATGGTACATTTTTTTTCATCCTCATCTTCCGCACAAAGAGAATAAAAAACTAAATACAGAAGTTATTAGATCATCCTGCAGGAACATCAATGGACCAAAATGATTCTCTTCTTAATTGTTTTAATTAGGAAAAAAGCAAAATTATCTACATTTCTGTTTTAATTGCTAGAAGGAAAAAAAGGTTTGATATTGCACTCTGTATTTGGAGGAATCTGTGATGGTGCAACACCTCCAAGTAATTTTAATTATTTAACGTAACAAGTTTGTTTCCTTTCAAGTAAAATAGAATTTGACTTTTCACACCAGCACCAAGTTTGGGTTCAGCTTTAATTTCACTTTCTCTTTTGACTCAGATTTCCCCACCATAGACACAATTGAGCTTCTTCTTTTTGGTACCTGGGATTTAATGGCAAATTTATGTGGCACCACGGAAGAAGGAGCTGCTCTGGACATCAAAGAGGGAATTTTCCCTGTTTCATCCCTGCCTAATCAGGGTATCCTCCAACTTCTGGAAAGCTTTGTAAGTACTTGAACATCACGTCTCTTTATTAAGCTACAAATACCCTAAATGGAGCCTCCTGCTCGGGGATGCTGCTGTTGAGAGCCAAGGCCCCTCCACCTGAGCACCACAATCCATGGTGCTCTGCTTGAGCTGAGATCACACCAAGAGCTGCACTTTTCTACTGCCCTGAGGCCGCCACAACAAAATTATCTGCAAGCAGAACGACTTTAAACAGAAAAATAAAGAAATCCGCCCTGGACTCTTTAGAGAAATGGCTTTTTTGAGCAATAGAGAGGAAGCTCCCACTTCCAGCAGCCTCCTGGTCCTCCACCAGGATATTGCTGGGCATCTTTCCCATCACCTGCAAGAAACCCTCCCTCACCCGGCCCTCACCACTTCCCAGGGCTGAAAGTGTTTAAAAAAGCTTTAACTCAGCTGTGCCATCAGGAGCGGCAGTGCAGGGAAGCTGCCTCGTCCCTGCGACACACTCAGCATTTCCCCAAGGACCTCGTGGTCCGGGTTCCAAATATAATTAGGAGAAATTTCAAACACTGCTTTAGATTACGTATACAGTGCCACGCAGTACTGACATAACTATAGAGGATGTTTCTCCCAGTCTTTAATCATCAAGTCGTATTTTGTCTTCTTTACATATAGGTCATTTCTTTGACAGAATAAATTATGATTAGCCTCTTAGTTTAAATGTAAAATTTAGCAGAACTATAGTGTCACTGCTCCCTGTGTTCTTCCTTTCAGTACTTCTCTTTCATTAAATCTGCCTTTGAAATCTTTTACCCTCTCCTCCATCTGCAGCCCAGGGAGGACACTAATTTCTGAAACCCTGTCTGTGCTGAAGGAAAATGTGGAGGCTCAGGCTTCTGCATCATTTTCATTTCCCCCTTTTTTTAGGATACCAAGATCACAGTGATGCTGGTCTGCAACAAGCAGCCAGCCAGAATATGGGATGTGCTGGGAAACTTTTCATGCAAACTGGGCCTTTTCTTAGAGCACAGCTCTTCCCTTCATTTCCAAGGAACAAAACCAAACAGAACCAACTGTTTTTGTTCAGGCACAAATCTTTCCCTTCCCCAAAAATTTTAGATGTCCTATATGGATGTGCATATATAAAATATTTACTCTGAACAGAGACAACTTATGAAATTCAACAGGCTGGGCCCTTTTGAACATCATAAACTTTGCTGGCCAGGCTGATGTGTTCATGCATAATTTTCACCGCCTCCAGAAACCCTTTTTCTGCTCGATTCTCTTTGCTGCTCAGAAGTGTTTGGAACGCGCACAACAGCTCCCTGCACATCCCAAAAGGTGCCAGGCACCCTCCCCACTGTGTAAAACCTCTGATTGCCCAGGGCGTGCCAGAGCTGTGCCAACATCCCAGCCGGGATCGCGCCCGGAATCGATGCGCGCCCAACCTGCGGCAGCACCTGGCTCTTGCAGCCACACCGAACAACATCCAAACCTCACGGAGAATCTCCTTCCCACAGCGGTTTCACAAGGCCCTGGGTGCACGTGAATGGGTACAGAGCCATGGAATCGTGCCATGGTTTGTGTTGGAAGGGACCTTAGAGCTCATCCAGTTCCAGCCCCTGCCATGAGCAGGGTCACTTCCTGATGCTGGCCAGGGTTATTTACAGACCCCAAACAGGACGGGGCTGCTGTGGAATGCACCTCGAGCTGTTGGATTTTCCAGCATCAGCCTCATTCCGTGGTGATGACAATGGGAAGATGCCACCAGCTCACATCCAGGCAGCAGACACAGAACTTAATGTCACAACTCACTTTATAAGTTTCTTGACCAATCCCACAGAGCAAAAGCACATTGACAGCAGTTCTATCCAATCACCATGAGCACAGGTACCTTTGGTTAAACAATGCTTGCTTATTTCCAATACAACACCTGCTTGTGAGCTGTAAAACACAACACACAGGGCTCCATTATTGAGCTTTAACCTTCCTAATATCTTGCTAGATAAACTTTCTGTAGCTTAGAGAGCCATTCAGACAAGCGTTAATACACAGACCATTGTTCTATTTGCCCTGGCTTTTCTACAATTTAAATACATTTTCTGCTGACCTATCTCATGGCTGTAGCTTTAGTTCTACTCACAATTCTGCTGTCTCTGAGGCCTGCATCTTGCAGCTTTCCCAAAACCCTCTGATTTTTGTGGATTCCCACAACCTCCCACCAGACCAGGCTGCTCCAGGCCCTGTCCAACCTGGCCCTCATTTGCTAAAGCTGACACCAGCAGCAAAGCAAAAAATGTTGGGAAAGAGAATAAAAAAATTAAGAATAAATCACAACTGACCAAATATTACATTGTTAGAAACAGCTCCATCAGTTCCTGTGGTTCTACTTTGAGAAACACCAAGCCAGGATGAGAAGGGAAATAATAAAATGTTTTAGATGTGCCAAAGGCACTTTTTCACTGGGCTGAAACCTCCTATTACCCAGCCAGCAAGATTGTTTAAGTGCTGACCAGTTTGCAAGTTCAATCTCTGTAAATACGAGTGCAAAAAGCAAAGAGGAGCTTAACCATAACTGTTAGGATCTGCTGTCCGACAGAAAACTAAAATTGCATCAACATATTATAAATATGAGGATTTAAAGCCTTCTGGAGAGGGTGAGGCTATAATGCTGCTGGACCAATACTATAAAACATGAAAGATTTCATCCTGCTGCCATAATTCTGCTACTCTGATGCCGGATTTTCTTAAAAATATGCATCTGCATTGCAATATTTAGAGATGCTCATGATTCTTCTTGATGTATTCCCCCCACCAAACCAGAGGATTTCCTTTGGACAGGGGCTCGTTTTCAGCTGGGAAAGCTAAAAAAGGCTGCTGCTTTGGAGCGAGGACCCCTGTGGTCCTCCACTTGGCAGGACAATGGAGTGTCCCTGGGAAAACTGAGCCATAAATTTGAGCAGCCCACGGAAAGTGGGAAATGTGATTCTAAATCCTGCACCACACCTCAGAGCCAGAGCAGTGCCACAGGGTGGGAAACTGGAGCGGGGGATAGAGAATCGCAGACCCACAGCTCCCTCATCCCTTCCTTTCCACACCCCCTGCCTCTCCCCACATCTCTGTCCCAGAAATGCCCTCCCCAGGCACGATTCCCTTTAAACACAGGGTAGGGCATGCAGGCCTTGGCATCTGAGATACTGATTCTGACCCCCCATGCCATAAACCCAAAACAGATCCCATAAAGCCATTTAGGAAGATGGGTGTCTAATTCCCATTATCACAGAATGAAAAAAATAATCAATTCAAGACTGTAAACTCCCCCTTTCAGATTCCCTCTTTTGTGTCAGATTCCTAAACCTGTTTTGAATGATCAGACCCTGTAGGAAGATTTTCATCCTTTGGAGATCCTCGTACTGTGTTTTGGGATGCAGAGCTGCTGGATCATGGCTCAGTGTACAGCAGAGCATGTCCAGCATCAAGAAATTCTACTTTTCATGGAAAAGATTGCATTAAGAAGAGGTGGAGAACCTCTCCTTGAGAAAGGACCAGAGGATGAAATTTCCATTGTAAGTTCCAGGGCAATTTGTAAATAAATATACCTAGTAACTAGTAATTAACATTTTATTAGATAAATGACTCGTGCACACTAAATTACCATGCATAAATACACCATTAATATGCAGCAGAACTTATAGTTCAAAGCTATCAGCAATGTAAACATATGTTCACCCACTCCATCTCGTGCTCAAGGGCTGCCATGAAATACAGCAGTGATTTAGGGGGCTTCAGACGAGCAGGGAAAGCTCCTCATTCATCCAAGAGGATGGGATGAACTGGCTTCAGCCCACGGCAAGGCAGAGCAGCGTGGTGGAGGAGCTGCTCTGCTCCTTGGTAATTAGCAGTGGGCAGAAAAACTCATTTTCAGCCCATTATAGAAACGTTGAGGTGGCTGAGGGCTGGTGAGGAGCAGAGGGTTTCACACGCAGAGAGGGGCCTGCCTTCACCCCAGGAAGGGCGTGGGGCTGGTAGGGAGAGCCCAGAGCAGGCTCCAGGATGAGCAGGGGATTGTGACCGTGGTCACCGGGGTCTGCAGGTGAGGGGAGAGACGAGAATGTCGGCTCCATGTTCAGAAGGCTTGATTTATTATTTTATTATATATATATATTACATTATACCTATACTGAAAAGAATAGAAGGAAAGGTTTTCTCTCAGAAGGCTAAGCTAAGCATGGAATGGAATGAATAACAAAGATCTGTGGCTCGGACAGAGAGAGAGAGCCAGCTGTGCCGTGACTGGTCACCAAATCCAAACATCCACAGGAGACCAATCATGGATCCACCTGTTGCATCCCACAGCAGCAGATAACCATTGTTTGCATTTTGTTCCTGAGGCCTCTCAGCTTCTCAGGAGGGAAAGAAAGTCCTAAGGAAAGGATTTTTAGTGAGAAGATGCCTGCGACAGAGGATGGAGCAGCTCTGCTGGGAGGAAAGGCTGGCACAGCTGGGATTGTTCACCCCGAGGGACAGAGGATGGAAAGCTCCATGTTCCATTATAACTGTACTAAAAGAATAAAGGAAAGGTTTTCTTAAGCTAAGCATGGAATGGAATGAATAACAAAGATCTGTGGCTCGGACAGAGAGAGAGAGCCAGCTCTGCCGTGACTGGTCACCAAATCCAAACATCCACAGGAGACCAATCCCAGATGCACCTGTTGCATCCCACAGCAGCAGATAACCATTGTTTACATTTTGTTCCTGAGGCCTCCCAGCTTCTCAGGAGGGAAAGAAAGTCCTAAGGAAAGGATTTTTAGTGAAAAGATGCCTGTGACAGAGGATGGAGCAGCTCTGCTGGGAGGAAAGGCTGGCACAGCTGGGATTGTTCACCTGGGGAGGGAAGGCTTTGGGGCGACCTCAGTGTGGCCTCACAGTGCCTGAAGGAGCAAACAGGAAAGATGGAAAGAGACAGTTTACAAGGGATGGGGTGACAGGACAAGGGGAAGTAGCTTCCAAGTGAAATTGGGTAAGTTTGGATGGGATATTGGGAAAGAATTCCTTGTGAGGGTGGGCAGTCCCTGGCACAGGTGCCCAGAGCAGCTGGGGCTGCCCCTGGATCCCTGGCAGTGCCCAAGGCCAG
Source organism: Emberiza elegans (assembly GCA_024865655.1). Lineage (NCBI taxonomy): Eukaryota > Metazoa > Chordata > Aves > Passeriformes > Fringillidae > Emberiza > Emberiza elegans. Next base: position 1,760,731 of record JALJVW010000241.1, on the reverse strand, counting down.
GCTGGACACTGGGGCTGGGAGCACCTGGGACAGTGGGAGGTGTCCCTGCCATGGCTGGGGTGGCACTGGATGGGATGGGCTTTGGGGTCCCTTCCAGCCCAAACAGGAATTCTGTGGCAATACCAGAGCATTTGCCACCATTAATGAGCCCAGCTGTGCCCAGCTGTGCCCAGCTGTGCTGCTCCCACATCCCAGGTGGAATCCAGGCAGGATCAAAGGCTTTGCCCATGGCCACACAGGAGGTGGTGTCAGAGAGGTCAGTGCCTTCAGCCAAAGTCAGTCCCGCAGCCAAAATCAGCCACACCGCTGTGCCCTGCCCTGAACAGGAATATGTGGTGAAGTTTGACCTCCAGGAGGTTTAAAACCCACATGTGATTGCCACTCGCTACCTTGGAATAGACGAAATTAATTTCCTCTCTATGCCATTCCCCTTCTCTGTCAGAAATCCCCTTTCCAGGAAACAAACAGCGGGGCTGAGCAGTTGGCTTTTATCCTGCTGTCAGGCTCTCCAAATACACCACTCACAGGAATTTCTATTAGTACATAAAATATGACACATGTGAGGAAAGGTTAACCTGGACACCTCACAATCCAGCTCTTGATTAATTCTAATTTCAGAACAGAACAAAACACAGCCAGCAGTGTTAAAGTGACAGCCAGAGAGCAGGAAGCACCAGGATGAGGAGGACACCAGAGCAGAAGTTTCCTAGGAACTTTTATTTCCTTTTCTAGGAACTAGTATTTAAATTCCATTTTATGCATCCATTTTTTATCTGGACTTTTTTTTTTTGTCAAATAATTAAACCATATATATCTACATTATCCAAATCACTTGTCATCAATACACTTTCAATTAGCCTTCCTCTATATTTCCTAGCATCAAAACCAATAATCAACCATCATCATCACTCCACAACCACCCCCAAACAGACATAGAATTAATGCCAGAACTAACCCCCCAAAAAAAAACCCAAGCAAAAATACAAACCATGATGATAAATCATCAACCAATCACCCACCAAATTTTACGTTCTTGTAGCTTATAGAAAGCATGACACTGAAGATGTCAAGATGGCTGCCACACACACCCACGGACAAAAGAGCATTTTTACCCACACACACCCTTAGACACAAAGCTGAAAGCAATTCTAATTTCCTCAGGGGTAAACCTGCGTTTATTCACATCTGCGCCCACCCTGGATGGGAGGTCCATGGAGTTTTAGCAATTTTGGGATGCATGCCAAGCCAGCAGCTTTCCATCCCAGCCAGGCAAGGGAGTCCTGATGCTCGCCCTGTGCCTGCAGGCCCCCAGATCCTCCCCCATGCACAGCAGGAGCTCACCTGGGCATGGATGAGCAGCCAAGCATGGCCAGCACCTCCTCCAGCTGGTGCCACCCTTTTATGTCCCTGAAGCTCCCTAATGGCTCGCTGGAGGTCAAAGCCATCAGGACTTGCCTGCTCTGCCCCTGGCACATCCCACCTGCAGCCCTCACCTGGCAGGCACCAGGGCACGCAGGAGCCGCTGGGCGCTTTCCACTTTGCTTCTAATTTAAATTACCTGCTTGAACTGAAATGTGGGGTTTATCGTTTGCTTGGGTCATGATTAACCCTCTCAGCCACTGGTTTTGGCTGCCAGGATATTTTGGCAAGTAATTTGCCATCAGGGGGAGGACAAACATTGTACAAAGTACTCTACCTCTTCTCCAGGTACCTCTGGAGTGCACAATATCATTTATTGAATGGTTTAAAAGGTCTTCAAAATGAGTATGAAACTTTTTGGGTAAAATGTCAGACATGGTTCAATAGCCTTCCCATTTACAGAGCACACAAGGATACTTCCACAATTTCAACATTATTAGAGGGGTTGTGCTGAAAAATTGACCTTAAAAACAACTTGTTCTTTGTAAAGGTGGGTAAAAACCCACCAAAAGTTATCTGTTCCCTTTTTGAAACGAAACAACAATTGGGCAAACGTGTGCTATGTACAAATAACATAAAATGCACGTAGCTGGGTAGATGTTTTCCATAACAATGCTCTGAGAAATTGCATTAAACCTCAGGCATTATCCCTGGTTTTATAGAATTGCCCACAGAGACAGACACCAACATCACTATTAAGTATCAAGAAAGTACCAGGCTTGTTACAGGAGCTTTATGAGAGCCAAGGATCAAATATTTTTTCACAGTTTTATGTGGATAGTTTCATGAAAATTGATCAGGTCTAAAAAGTCACAGTCCAAATGAAGCTAAGGTTAAAGATAATTTATACATGATATTCCTAATTTTATTCTGAGCCCTTTTATTACTATGTAGGCCTTTATGACTTTAAAGAAAATGTCAGTGGCAGCAAATGACATTGTACTGAATAATCTAGTTATGAGGGAAAAGACATTTAAAACTATTCCAGATCAGCTTTGCTCTGTTCTGCTGAACTTACAGTTTTATCCCACACAGCTGGGCTAAACTCCTGCCTGGATTTTTAAATCGCCTTCACGCTTGCTTTGAGAGCCAATGTCTCTTGCTCTTCTCTTTTTAATTCCTTGGAAATTTCACATTTTTTCCTATGAACTTGGGGGGAATTCAGCTCTCCCTCCCATGCCCAGGGGTGTCTCACCCTGTGTGCTGCTGCCTCAGGGTCCAGCCCAGCCCTGGATGCTCAGGACAGGGGAAAATGTGCTCAGCTCCTGATGCTTGTGATTTTCACCTGTCCTTGGGAGCAGCAACTGAGCCCCATCAGCTCCACAGCAGGGACAGAAATTGGAGACAAATTCCTGCTGCTCTTGACATGGACAGACAAAATGTTTCCCTAAATCCCTGTCTGTACAACACCAGGAACAGGGGTGGGTTTGAAGGGCATCTGTGGCTCTGTTCTGAAGCATCCACATCCCAATTTGCAGGTTTTGCTCTTACCGCTCCTTTTTCCTCCTTTTATCCAATCTCCAATCCCTGCAACAACAAATCTGCAGGACATTATGGCTATTTACTGTGTCGTTAGAGAGCCAGCTCTCTCATGGCAGCAATATTAGCAATTTTTCTCTTTTTTCCCAGCAGAAGAAGGTGGGAGAGGCGCAGGGTGACACCTTGGGCAGAGGCTGAGCCCCGGTTTGATGCAGGGAGGAGGTCTGGAGGGTCACCTTCTCCCATGGGAGTTCCCGGGACGTTCCTGGAGGAGTGACCCAGGCCACAGCCCTGCTCCTGTTGCTCCTCGTGTGGGAACATTTGTCCTGTCCCCGTTTCCCTCCAGGAAAAGGTTTCTGTGGGATGAAACACCCCGTGATTGGCCAGGAATGTGCTCCCAGACATCGTGCGCACTTCAGTACCCGGGATAAGCTCAAAGTGCCCAAATCCCTGACTGATTCCCTGAATATTTTGGGATCTCGATGCTGAATTTTGGCTTGGATGGAACAGGAGGATGAACACCTTAATCTTGCACAGGCACAGTTCTGTTATAAATAAAGTTTTTATAGGAATATCACTCACTGGGTGATTTACTCGGAGGAAACAGTGTTAAGAAATTAGAATAAAGAGTATATTCATGAAAGTTTTGGGTTTATATTTAAATTTCTTTAAAATCCTCAGTGTTTAACAGCTTGTGTTTTTTGGGTTTTTTTTTGTTTTGTTTTTGTTTGTTTGTTTTGTTTGTTTGTTTTGTTTTGGTGGGTTTTTTTGGGTTTTTTTGGTTTGCTTTGGGGTTTTTTTGGGTTGTTTTGTTTGTGGTTTCAATTTTTTTTGTTTTGTTTTTTTGTTTTTTGTTTTGTATTTTGTATTTTTGGGGGGGTTTTTGTTGTTGTTGTTTTTCCTGGGTGTGATTTCTTGCTCAGGGAAAGAAATGAGAGTCCTTATGACTGACAGTCTTCCCAAATTCTGCCACTGTCTGAATCCACACTACCCCTGGTTTTCCAGATGCTTGTTTGAAAGGCAACTGTTATTGCATGTCATAATTGTGTTCATAGCTGAGTAAACACCTTCACAGGTGCAGAAAGACCCGAAAGCTGCAAGAGTTGTAAGGCTGAAAAAGCAGAATTTTTATAGCTTGTCATGGACAAAGGAGGTGTAGAAATGAAATACAATATTTTCCTCTGTCTGAAGTGTAACACTTGATTAGCTTGAAGCAGTGAGAGCCGTGTGGCCGTGCACAGGATTTAATAAAAAACTTAGCTTTGTTTGAAAAGTGATTAGGTAAAAATGTCATTGATTTCTACAGCAAATTTGCTCACTGAGGATTTCAGAGCCATAGACTCCTTTCTCTTCATAATATTTATATTTTAACTGTTTTTCAGCAGGGGCCAAATAGAGCTATCAGGCTAAAACAAGAGTTGAGATTGTTGTGGCAGTGTTTTTTTAAGTGCAAGGCGAATCTTGGCTGCAGGATTTGCCTCTCCCTGCTCTCTCTGAGCACCTCTATCTTTCCTCATTGCGATCTTAAGTTTATATTTATTTAAATCAAAAAATCAAACTCCTCTTGGGTCAGCCAAGCTGAGCTGAGGAGGCAAAGGACAAGAGACCTGGAAAAATTTTATATTGAAGGGCAAGAATTCCCAGAGCAGCTGGGGCTGCCCCTGGATCCCTGGCAGTGCCCAAGGCCAGGCTGGACACTGGGGCTGGGAGCACCTGGGACAGTGGGAGGTGTCCCTGCCATGGCTGGGGTGGCACTGGGGGGGATTTGGGGTCCCTGCCATGGCTGGGGTGGCACTGGGGGGGATTTGGGGTCCCTTCCACCCCAAACCATTCCGGGATTCACTGAAAGAATTGCTGCATGTCAGGAAAAATATCCATCCCCATCCCCATCCCTGAGCTCCGCTCTGTTTCCAAACCAGCCCAGTGTGGGCCAGGTAGGGAATGGCCACAATGGATGCTCCTCCCAGCACCAGTTTGTTTCTGTTTTGGTCAAGTAAATAATTTAAAATGCAAATTTAATTGAATATAACTCTTAAGCTACAAATATTTTTCCCCCTAAACAAGTGGATCTGTCTCCTGTAATGTGTATCTTTAAAAGGAAAGTCATTCCCTAGTTACTATAATCAGTATTGTAATACAATTATAATATAATTAGTGATATTTTCAGAAACTGCCTAAGTGAAATAAATACATATTAACCTGTTCATTTTTATTAACTTATTTCATCCAAGTATTGTTCAGATGAGCAAATGTTTCATAAAACTTTTTCCATAATGTTGGAGAAATTATCAAATCCCCCTTTACCTGAACATCCTATAATATGATTTTTAATGAGAGAGAAGATATCACAGAAACCCTTGAAGAGTCCTGGAGAGATATTATTGATCTTTGGAGTTAGATCACCTTAATGATTATCTTTCATAGCAGCTGGAATATTTTGTTCCTTGTCTGCCAGAAAGACACATCTGAAGGTTAAATACAGCAGGATGGAGCAAAATTCTGTTGAAAGTTTATAAATCCATCACAGGGAGGAGGGGAGGAGGAGGAGAGGGTGGTTTGCTGCAGAATTCCCCAAAATATCTCCTTGCCCCTGTTCAGAAGCACCAAGCTGCTCATGCCCAGGGTCTGTGGCTACAAACTGGGGACAAAATCAGGACAGTTCAAGCCTGGCACTTTGACAAATAATGAAATTCACCTCTGGGAACACCCAGCATTTGTTCATGAAATCATGGAATGGTTTGGGTTGGAAGGACCCCAAACCCCCCCATTCCCACCCCTGCCATGGCAGGGACACCTCCCACTGCCCCAGGTGCTCCCAGCCCCAGTGTCCAGCCTGGCCTTGGGCACTGCCAGGGATGCAGGGGCAGCCCCAGCTGCTCTGGGCACCTGTGCCAGGGCTGCCCTCCCTGCCAGGGAACAATTCCCAGTTCCCAATGTCCCATCCATCCCTGCCCTGCCAGGGAACAATTCCCAGTTCCCGATCTCCCATCCAGCCCTGCCCTCCTGTGTGAAGTGACTGGAGACTTCCCAGCCCATCCTGCAGCCTGATCTCCGCTCTCAGAGCACAGCATCCCTCGCTGCAGCTCGGCATCAAGGAGATTTTCCTTTCTCATGTCAGAGCCTGCCAAAGCCTCCCAGTGCCTCACCAGTGCCCAGGGCAGCCTGAGCAGCCTCACAAACAATGGATTTGATCTTTTTCTGAGCTGGACTTCATGGCAATCATGTTATCAATTCTTCTTCGGGATCCTTGAGGGTGTTTTGCAAAGAAATCAGCACGTGTGGGTTCATAATGATGTTCCACGTTTCCCTTCAGAAAAACAGTGCAGAGGAGAGTGCTGCCAGAGGTTTTATGGCTCAAGTCTAACCTTCCTTAACCTTTTTTTTTTTTTTTTAATGTCTCCCAGTATTGACAAGGCCTTTAATTTGTGATCCAAGGCTGTAGCACTTCTCAAGATTAAGCAGCATTAGTGCTGCATTAGGGAGCAGCACCTGGTGGCTGGGAAGGATGGATCCAGAGGCAGATCCCACCTGCTTCCCACCACATCCAGGTTTGGGGGAGGACAAACCCAGGGCCAGCTCTCCCCTCCTTCCCACGCAGTGGTAAATCAGCCAGTTGTAATTCATGCGGCAGATAAATTTATCGGAAAAAAGACCCAAAGCACCAGGAGGAGAATTAGGATAAATGGCCTGGAGTGGGAAGGGCTGGGGTTGCGCTCCTGTTCCTGCTGTTGGGGGACACTTGGGGTGCCCTGAGCCTCCTCCCCACACCCCTGCACCTGTTCCTGCAATGTTGGGGACACAGCCCTGGGGCCCTCCTGCAGCCCAGCTCCATCCCAGGGGCCTCATCCACCCCCAGGCACCCCTGCACACCACAAGCTCCAGGGTGCTCTGGGCACAATCCATGGCAAAAGGGACAGGATGAGCACAGCCCTGGGGACAGCACCTCCAAAAGGTTTGGAATTCAGGATGCCAAGCTCCATCCCAAAAGGTTTGGAATTCAGGGCCTCATCCAAAAAGGTTTGAATTCAGGATGGCACACAAACAGGGTGCTCCCAAAAGGTTTGTGATTCTGGTTCTCCCCCTGCACCGGCATGAGCAAGCTCCTGGGTGCTCCCAAAAGGTTTGGAATTCGGGATGAGCAAACTCCGGGGTGCTCCCAAAAGGTTTGGAATTCAGGATGAGCACACTCCGGGGTGCTCCCAAAAGGTTTGGAATTCGGGATGAGCACACTCCAGGGTGCTCCCAAAAGGTTTGGAATTCAGGATGAGCAAGCTCCAGGGTGCTCCCAAAAGCTTTGGAATTCAGGATGAGAAAACTCCAGGGTGCTCCCAAAAGGTTTGGAATTCGGGATGAGCACACTCCGGGGTGCTCCCAAAAGGTTTGGAATTCAGGATGAGCAAACTCCAGGGTGCTCCCAAAAGGTTTGGAATTCAGGATGAGCACACTCCGGGGTGCTCCCAAAAGGTTTGGAATTCAGGATGAACAAACTCCGGGGTGCTCCCAAAAGGTTTGGAATTCAGGATGAACAAACTCCGGGGTGCTCCCAAAAGGTTTGGAATCCCAGGAAAATTTCCTGGGTGCTCCCAAAAGGTTTTCATCTGGGATGAGCAAACTCCATGGGTGCTCCCAAAAGGTTTGGAATTCAGGATGAGCACCTGGGGGCCCTCCCAAAAGGTTTGAAATTCAGGATGAGCAAACAAAGGGGTGCTCCAAAAGGTTTGGAAGCCTGGGTTTTTCCCAGCAGGTTTGGAATTCAGGATGAACAAACTCCGGGGTGCTCCCAAAAGGTTTGGAATTTCCTGTGCTGGGAATTTCCTGTGCTGGGCCCAAGAGCTGCTGCTCATCTGGGATCACGGCTGGACAGTGGGACAAGGTTCTCCATGGGCTGGGAGGGCACTGGAGCTGAGAGGAGGGACCAGGAAGGGACGGGGGGGGACTGTGACGGCTCTGTGCTGCACCACTGGAGCATCCCTCCAGTGGCCCTTTAAGCCAGATTGAAAGATGCTGTGCGCTGCCAGGCTGACAAAAAAGCGGCATTTTCCGAGCTGTGGAAGCGGCTCTGGGTGTTTAATGTCTCTCAATGGCTGGGGTGGGATAGCACAGCATCCTCTGGAAGCCAAGCAGCTGAATCCTTGTGCGCTGCTTTGAAAAATTAGGGGCATTTATAATGCCTGATATGTTGCAAGGCAGGATGATTTAACAGATGGTTTAAAAGGAAAATCAGCATGTCAGGCAAGGCCCGGTGTGTCGCTCTCTGTAGGTTTCTATAGAAGGGGAGAGTGATAAAAAATGTTTCTCTTCTCTATTTCAATACTGAGGGATGTTCAAACTTGAAACCTTGAGGGAAATTGCTTAATTACCCTCGTGGTGTCAGTGGTCCAGAGCAGTGGGAAATTTCAATTCCCTGCAGAAAGGGGTCAAATAGGGAACAACCAGGACACTTTTTAAACTCTTGTTAATGCCTCATAACCTTTAATGAATAATTTTCAGTGGCACAGCCAGGCCAACCTCGCACAAAAGACAGTCATATTTACCTTCTGCATTGGAGTTCACCTTAATTCTGGGCACAAAGAGAAAACTACAAACAACATTTTCCCTCCCATGCATACGGAATATCAGAAAAGAAAATTTTGATTTTTAAATGTGTCTACTTCTGTTAATGCCTTGACTTATAATTTCTACAGAATTCTTGATTTAATGTGTAAAACCAAGTTAACTTTTCTTTTGAAAGTGTGGTGAGCAGGGCTAACCCCACACGCCTGCATTCAACAATTCCACATTATTTTTATTTTAGAAAGAAGAGTTGATATTTAAAGTTGCCCTTTAATACTCATTTGGAAGCACTGATTGAATAATAAGCCAAGCAGCTCAGTGTATCACATCTCTATTAAATTCTCTTGCTTTTTTTAAGATTAAAAAAAGAACTTTTTTCTTCCTCTAAATGCAAATCTTTCTGTGTAACACTGTGCCTAATCTACTACAACTAATTAATCTGTTTGAGCTGATGAAATGTTACCTCTGCATTTTTTGTTCCTTGTATACAATTATTGTAACAGTGGTGAATAAATCAATATTCCCAATCCAACTGTAAAAAACAATCAAGAAAAGCAGTGCTTCTCAGGGAAAAAACACCAAATAATATTTATTAACTCTGTCTCAATCCACAGCAGAGCCTAATACCATTCAAGCATTTTCTGCAAGTGTAATAAGCAAACTCAAATACATGATGAAAGTGGCACATGCCAATAATTTCACCATTTTACACTGCAGAGTAATTGAAGGATTTAATGAGAAACAAACCAATAAAAATAAATAGACCATGCGAGAGGAGGAGAAACTGATCTAAAATGGAAGTTGCTCCATTGTGAGTTTTAGGGGGATTTTTTGCATGGTTTGCCCAGAAAAAAAAAAAAAACCAAAAAAAAAAAAAAAAAAAACCGGGTTTGGGATGATTTGGTCTTTATTTCTACTTATTTTGCATTTTGCAGTTTGATTTCCGAAGAGGAAAGAGCCCCTTGTTCTGTGCAGGTTGGATTCTGCATCAAGATTCTCTCCCTCGCTGCCGCTTCCCGCCGAGCCGTCCCTTCCCGCTGAATTCCATGATGAATTGGATCTTTCTGCCTCAAGTTAGAAACTGTTTCTGTTGTATTGGTATTTATAAATAACTCCGAGCAGCCCAGCCTTTTAAATAATGGCACCGAGTCCTTCTGCTTTTAGAAATGTCCATAAATCACCGTCCTCACGAAAGGAGTTCTGATTACAAATAAACTCCTTTGTCTCAGCAGTGCCCCTAAATTTTGGCCGTGTACAAATGTCTCACTGAGCTTGCAGAGCAGGGATGTGCTTGGACACACAGAATATTTTTGCCTTATATATTTTTGATGTACATTTTTGGTAATTCCAGAGTTGAATTCACCTTTCAATCAGTCTGACCTATCAGAATTTTACAAATGGATGTTTCGTTTTACAAAACAGCCTTGAAGTGACGAATTTGGACTTCTGTTTCTACCCCCTCAAATTTGGTGACACAGCAAGTGCCAGAACCTCCCCAAAATGGATTTTGGGAGGGCACAAGATCAGAGGTGCTCCCAACCAAGCCCAGGGTGACACCCGGTGAGGAAAGGTTTGGATTCAAAGATAAAACCCCAAAGTACCGGAGTTTTAAAGCAAACACAGGGATGGTTCAAAAAGGCCAATGAGTGAGCTGTTTTCATTTGCTGTCCCCACTTGAAACATAAATACATGAAATCTATGTTCATTTTTTGAGCTAAATTCCTGAGAAATGTGGACCAGAAGGGGCTCCTCACTTGCTGAAGAGCACAGCCAGGCAAAGCCCAGCTTGCATGGAGAGCAATCACTCCAAATATTGAGCACTGTACACCTGGCAAGAGAAACAATAAAACAGAATCTCAGCTCTGGAGGGGATTCTTTTCAGCTGCGTTGTTTGGATGTTTTTCCTTGTATGCACAATTGGAAACACGGGCTGGTAATAAGTTATTGCTTTGTGTGGTGCTTTGGGGAGGAGGGAGAGGGCAGGTTCAGAGCCCCAGCGTGGAGAGGGCTCTCCCTGGACAGCTGAGGGCCAAGCTCGGTGTACAGGTCAGCGACCCTCCTATAAAATCTTTGAAGTGCTTGCTTGAAGAGTATTGACTGTCCAGAGCCTTTTATTTCATATCAAGTTCAAATGTAATGTCTTCATGAGCATAATGCACAAATCAATGGATTAGGACATTCAGATTATTTAGATGGAGCTGAGAGTGTGCAGAATACACCGAGGAGTTGTTCAAACAATTGACAGGGATTTCACAGAATAGGGTCTCCCTATAAAATATTTCTATGTCTTTACATGTCAGGATGACAAGTTTTACCTAGGCAATGAAACAGGAATTGTTTTATCTACCTTGGCAAGATGAAGGCTAGAGGTTAAAAATCCTGTATTTTTTCTGAATTACACCAGCAAATCCCTATTATTATTATTATTATTATTATTATTATTATTATTATTATTATTATTATTATTATTATTATTATTATTATTATTATTATTATTATTATTATTATTATTATTATTATTATTATTATTGTTTCAGTAGTGTGGAGGACATGGACTCTTCTATATCCTAGTCCTACAGAGCACATAAAAATCCTCCTACCCCAGTACCTCTTCTTGCAGCAAATTTATTTCCTGCTACAAGTAGAGTTCAGTCTGTTACTTTCTATAGAAGCACCAGGAGATAATGAATATACTTTTTTTTTTTTTTTTTTTATTTTATTTTTATTTTCTATTTGGAATTTTCATTTCCTCTTTCATGGTGCCTGAAGGACACCCATGACAACAAGAACCCATCCCATCTCCCATCACAGAGCCAAACCCAAACTCCACACTGAACATTTCTCACCTCTTGTCCCATTTTCCTGTCCTCCTTCTCATTCATCATGGCCATGGGCCCCTGCAAGGCAAAATTCCACTCCAAAATTCCCTGATTTTGTACATTCAGGGTAAAATAAAACTGTTTAGACAAGACAGATTATGGAATCAGGAATTATTTTGGTACAGCTCAAGGTCAGCTGCAGTTTTAGTGCAAGTTCTAAAGGTCTCACATTTTTGGCAGGAGCACTTCACTAATGATACACAAACCAGTGTGTCACAAGTGTTTTTGAAATGTTTTAATGGCCCTAACTCGAGGACCAGAACCTCTGTGTGTGCATGGGTTTGCTCCTTGTGCTAAGTGTTTATTTTTCACTCTCCCAACGGGGGGAACAAAGAACTGGAATTGCTCTGATGTCAAATTCATGGATGCAGAAATGTGTGAGACGGAAGAATTGAGCATTATTCTCACTCCCGCCGTGACTTCTGGCAGGAAGAGGGTGGCACAGCGAGCCAGGCTGAAGGTTTCAAACCCTGGCACACCTTGGGCCTGGACTTCTCAATTCTGGAATCCTCTTTTCCCTTGTTTTTCCTCTTTTCCTTGTTTTTCCTCTTTTCCTTGTTTTTCCTCTTTTCCTTGCTTTTCCTCTTTTCCCTGCTTTTCCTCTTTTCCTTGCTTTTCCTCTTTTCCCAGGTTGAAAAAGGGCCAACCCCACCGCAGACTCCAACCCTCCCAACACTGAGAGGGAAATTGCTTTTAGTGGTGCAAAACCCCTGGAAAACTTTTTTTCCCAGGAACCAGGGGAGCAGTGATTCCCACAATCATATTTCTGGAGCAGATGACCTCCTGTGGTCCCTTCCAACCTGATCCGTTCTGGAATTCTGGCAGATAAAAATGTAATGCACTTGTAAATGGAAAAAAGGAATATTTCCCAAACCTGTGAGGGTGTGTTTGCTGTGGATACTGCGACTGCCATGCAAGATTGGAAACTTCCAGGAACAAAAGCCTGGCCAAGGATCCAGCAGCTGGCAGGAGAATTTATGACAGTGGTGACACAAAGTCCAACGTCACTCAAAAAACTTTTAGGCAAGTTACAAACTACCCTTATCCTGCTCCAGAAGTGATGTAGCGGAACAGTTGAATTAGCAAAAAAAAAAAAAAAAATCCATTAAAATCCAGTAAATTGCAAGAAATTCATTAATTTTAGTGTAGCTGGTGCATTTCCCCACCATTCCAGAGCTCCAATCCCAAACGTTTCAGTGTTGGTAAGGACTGGACTCATCCCACCACTAATTAAACAATTAATTTCCAAAGAACTGGGAGAAATCCCTGTGAGCAGAGCAGCTCATCCAGAAAGGGTGAGATTTTAGGCAAAAACTGCCGGGTGACCACCAAAAGCCACACCTGCCCCAGCTCAGCCATCCCATTCCCATGGGATACAGCACAGCCTGTTCCTAGTGCTCCTCGCTCTCCAGAAAGCTCCAAAATCACCAAATCAGAGTCCAAAAATAAGAGTTTATGAAGATGGACCAGCAAAACCCAGTAAAACCCTTTTCCCTTCCCAGTGCTGCCTCCCAGGCACTGCTGCTGGTGGATGCTGGTTTCCCAAACAGGTTTCCCAAAGCAGAGGGATGTGGCAGTGTCCTACAGGAATATCCCACAGCTGTTGTTATCCTCCAATCCACCCTGTGATCAGCTTGCCAGTTTATATTTTTGTTCCACAGGGTGCATTTTTATTGTGAGGCTCCCCCAGAAAATTTATGGAGTTTCCAGGTTGTATGTATAAATAAATAAAGGGAATATTAGCGTGCCATGGTCTGGTGTGGCAGGGCTGCCTTTTCTCCCCTTGTTTTATTTTTTTTTTATCAATGGAAATTATAAGGGAGATATTTCCACTGCCTTAGCTGTCAGCCAATCCATGTAAATTCCTGCAATTATGGGGGAAAAAAAAAAAAAAGAAGTGTCCCTTCATTACCAATCAAAATTTCATTTCTGGCCTCCCCTGCATGCTGGTGGAAGCCTTTCCCAGGGATGCCAGGACAAATAAGTGTGCTGTATCTCTGGAATGCTCATTTTCCAGTCATTCCAGGAAGATTGGCGGCTACGTTGCGCGCTTCCAGTGTAATTAGTCTTTTTTAATGAAATGGACCCTGGATATCTTCCACTGCGGAGCTCCAATAATAGAATTTAAGTGAAAGTAATTTCAAAGTGCAACAGTAGTTTACATATTAGTTATTGTATAAAGAAAAAAAAAAACCTGCTCTGCTGTTCTAGGTTAAATGCAATTAACATCCAGGCCTTCTGCAAGGCTCCTGGGAGGGAATGATTGGTTTGGCAGGTTATTTCTCAGATTTTGATAAAAAGAAAAAGAAACCCGCCATTATTTTCACGCAAAATCCTCGCTGAAAATATTCCAGCCCTCTCTAGATTCAAGCCCTCCAAGCAACTCAGTAGAACACGAAAATAACTCCAGAATTTGGACTAATTAACTATTGCTCAGAAGCTCAATTACCATGTGAGCTGCTGCCTGTAGAATATTGCAGATAAATAACATTTTGCAAGTCCAAGTAGATGTCAATTCCTTTCTAATTAGCATTTGCTGTGAGAGGAATGGACGGAGTTTTCAGTTTGGATTTGGAAAAACAGACTGTGCAAAACCTGATGTGGGAGCAAACATTGTGGTAACAACACAAAAACATATTCATTCCATGCCCTTTTTTCACCCAGCTGTATCCTATATCCAAAGAAAACTGTGGGTTTATGAGAAATGCAGAAAGAACTATTACAGAATTATTGCAAGATTGCTCAAATCTGAAAAAGGGGGATTTTTTTATTTAATTATTATTTTCTTTCTTTGTCCCTAGTAAGCACATTTTTTAAAAGCAATTTATTTTCTCATTTGAAAAGTCAAATCTTTCACTCCCAATTGTTTCTACAGATTGCCTGGTTATCTAGGAATAAAATCTAACCCTCACAGCATCTACGGGCTGGTTTGATGGGGTCTTATTGCAAAGGACCTCACAGAAAGTTGCTCCTTCTTAGTTGCATCGGAATGCTTAGATCAAATCCCACTATTTTAATGTTTCTACGGGGGGAAAACCAGATGCAATGCAGGCCAAACAAAACACTCTGGCTGGCCTGGGTTGTTTTCCTTGCCTTCGGACACTTTCTGCAATGTAGATGGTCCTTCACAGGCTGTTAAACACAACCTCTGGCTCGGGAAGTCCTGGACATGCAGATTTTTGGAGATGGGAAAACAGACAAGGAAAGCCTCCCTTCCTCATATTCATGGAATCATGGAGTGGTTTAGGTTGAAAAGGACCTCAAAGTCACCTATTCCCACCGTCTGCCATGGGGGGGTTTGCTGTGATTTCTCCCAGTTCTTTGGAAATTATTTGTTTAATTAGTGATGGAGGGAGTCCAGTCCTTACCAGCGCTGAAATGCTTGGGACTGGAGCTCTGGAATGGTGGGGAAATACAGCAACTACACTAAAATTAATGTGTTTATTACCACTATCCCAGGGTGCTCCAAGCTCCAGTGTCCCACCTGGCTTTGGGCACTGCCAGGGATTCATCCCAGCTATCAGCCAGGTATTGGGCCAGATGGATTGTGAATGCATCCCACAATTGCTCTGCCTTTAGTATAGCCAGAGCATTTTACCTTTAGGAAATTGCAGCTTGAGCATGTTTAAAACCTACTCAAGTTAATAGAAATGTTCTCATCGACTTCACTGAGCTCTGGACCACTCTCTCAGATGCTTCTTTTCACCTTGACCTTCACTCAACGTCAAAAATTTCGATTTCTAGTGAAAGTCAGTCATCTAAAACATAAGGAGAACTAGATACTTCCACAGGACAATTAATTTCATCTTTAAAGAAGAGGCTAAAATATCCCCTTCCCCCCATCAACCACAGAAATATCTTGGATGTGAAACCTAAAACAGACACCCAGCTCTTGGAAGGCAGTGATAAATGGGCTGACTCCCATCCTTAGTGGCACAGTGGGGGGCAGTAGTGATAAAGTGAATTTATCAGCCCGAAAATAAAAGGAGCAATTGCCAAAAAGGACAAACAAGGGGCAGACAGACCAAAAAATTCCTCAAGAAAAGGCCAAGTTGGAGACATCCAATGCAGCATTTGTGCTTGGATGGGTTCTCGCTGCAGTCTACTTTATTCCAGACCTCCAGGTTACTTCATCCTTGGTTTTGGCAGACCTGGGATGATGGTTTTCTTTGCCTTTTAGTGCCTGGACAGCAGAACAGGGACGGTTGTGACCTTGACATGGGGCATGGCCACCACCACCCCATTTCCCGCATCCTGCTGGCTCTCATCTGAGCTGACCTCATCCAAACCTCCCTGTGCCACCACCCATCTCCAGCTGTTGCTTTTCCACAGGAAATACTATTCCTTGGATTGTTTGTTTTGCTGTTATGAGTGTGTTTTGCTACAAGAAATTACACTTAATTATGTTGCAATATTTTCAGCACTGCTAACGTTAAAATTAATGCGTCGAAAATGATTTTTAGTTAATTTTTACTGGGTGTTCATGGATAATTGATAGGGAATTTGTTATTAAATCTTTTATTTGACTGATTACTTAATCATTCCCACATGGTTATTGAAGACAATCTTACATATAATTAATTTCACTAATAGAGACTCCCCATGTTTTCCTTCCTAGGCCAGTGTCTGCATGGTTATCACGTAATTTAAGGCTTTCCTGGGGCAGCTTTAAATTATGCACATATTTATATTAATTATATGTGGCCAGATCCTGCTACCTGGTGTTGGGTGGTGAACACCTCCTCCTGGAAGGAGCTTCTCTGGCACCAGTGGAGCTCCTTGACATGGGTTTCAATTGGTGGAAAACAAGGGAAAAGCTGAAGAGACAAGAAATTGAAGTTTGGTCCTTCACAGATATCTCCAGCCCTGTCCCTCTCATCGTGGCTAATCCGTGGGTTCATCCTCTACATGCTCATTTTGGGATGAGAAATGTGACAGCCCAGGAAGCACCAGGACACAGGGAAGGGAGCAAGAACCTTTCCATCTATGAAATGCAGAGATCCAGGGCAAAGAGGCAGCAGCAAAGGACCACAAGCCCTTATAGGGAACAAATGACGCTCAATGTCAGGAGAAAGCGTAGAGTTATCCATCAGCTGACACGCCAAATTCCTGACAGGATGCTAAGTAATGCACCCCGTGCCAATTATTGACTCCCAATGACAAATTGGGTTTGCATATTGCATGTTTTCCCCCAAACTATGGAAGTAATCACTGACTACAGCACTGCACTTCCAAGGGAAGGTGGGAAGAGCATGCGGGGGGCAAGTCCTGAGGAATTAACATGAGCAGCATGGCCCTGGCCAGCTGTGATTTGCATTCTGATGGCAGCAGCAGGCTCTGCAAAACCCCAGGCCTCCACCAAAACCAGGAATCCACGACCAGATCCATGACAAGGCTGCCTGGGAACCCCCAGTAACGAGGGATGGAACAAGGGGAAACGGCCTCAACTTGTACCAGGGCAGGTTTAGACTGGAGAGCAGGAAAAATTCTTCATGGAAAGCGATGTAAAGCTCTGGCACAGCTGCCCAGCGCAATGATGGGCATCCTTCCCATCCTTTTAAATCCCCCCATCCTTGGAGGAATTTAAAAGCCGTGTGGACGTGGCACCTGGGGACATGGGACAATGGTGGTCCTGTCAGTGCTGGGAGTGGTTGGATTTGATGGCTCTTTTCCACCCCAAATGTCCCTGTCTAAACACGGGCAGGGTGGAGCAAAACCCAACAGGATGGGGCACAGCAGTGAAGATAAGCATGAACTCAACACTTTGCAGCATCAGTGACATAGCAAGAGCTTTAAAAATCAATTTGCTGGTGGGGAGAGTGGAAAACAAGCTGAATGCAAACGACTGGCCATGATAAGTTCATTTAAAGCAGAGACTCTTCCCAGCTAACATTTGAAGCTGCCCTCAAGCAATTCTCTGCCACGTAGCAGCATTTCTGGGAAAGAAAATGGTTTTATGAACCCATATCTGCACATAACTTCCAAAACAAGCAGGGACAGTGTTTGTACTTGTAGGAGGATGAAATATTTTATTCCCCAGGGATTGAGAACCAAGAGGACAGTTTAGCTGTTGGATTTTAAAATGAAAACCCATCATCAACCAATGCTCTACCTGGTATTTCCAGTGTTTTGTTATTTTGATTAATGTAGGGGATTCCAGTGGGCAGAGATTCTTGAAATTGAGGCCTGTGAGAGCCTCTTCCACCCCATTACTGGAAATCTCAAGCCCACCAAGGCAGCATCAGGCCCTCTCCACCAAGGCCCCCATTAATGTGGGCAATAACCACTATTTCTCCCCACACACCATTTAAATTCTAAGACACTGACAAACTATAACTCACAGGGAACCATTTGAAATTATTATTATTCAATGGCTTGTAAACTGTATCTCATCATTAAACAGAATAATAAATAAAAATAATGACCAGCCTTCAAGCCAGCGATGGGAAGAATGCGCTTTCCTGTCGAAGACTTGGTTCGTTTTACTGGGTTCTAATTAAAAGCAAAACCCATCCTTTAATTGTGGGCTTGAGGAGCTGGTGTTTGGGGTCAGGAACTGGAGGAAATCCCTTATTCCACATTGTTCCTGGTGCCATACAGACCAAGCTATAGGTTGCTGAAGGAAAATAGCCCCACGGATATTTTACAGTACCAAAACCTAGCTCGGGGCTACACATCCCCAGATGAAAGGTGGCAGCTCCTCGAAGGAACGAGGAATTTGTCACCGTGGCTGTTTGAAGTGAGCAGGAGGAGGAGGAGGATGAGGAAAAGGAGGAGGAAAATGAGGAGGAGGAAGGGTTAAAGCCCCCAGCCCAGCCCTGCCTTGCCCATGGTCAGCCACCTCGTGTAATTCCATTAGGGTGCGAGATTCAAATGCAGAATTAGCTGTTGCCTACGCAGAATTATGTTAAACATGGCCCAGACTGAAAATCAATATTCTGCTTAAGTAACTGGCCCTCCAGTAATTTAATGAAGCTAAATTGCATTACACGGAGGTAAGGTGGTGGGGGACCATTTTGTCTCAAACCTTCCATTATACAGTGACTGTACAGCTGGATGCCTAAAGAGAAATTAAACATATACACTCATTTCTTCTTGAAGTTGGAACAGTGTTTTTTACACTGGATTACTTGTCTCCTTCCTTAATTTAAAACTACAGTAAATAATTTGCAACCACATAATTAGGAAGGAGGCACAGTCTCATAATAAGAGGAAAAAATTGCTACCAGAGTATTAAAGGATTTTTTTTTACTCGTCGAGAAAAAAAATGAAAAAGGACATTAAATGTTAGATCTGTATTAAAAATGTAATTCTAAAGGGTTTAAATCTATGACATGTCTACACTGAATTAATTAAATTCATGATCTGATCAAGGACTGAGAAGCTACCTTGGAGCTATCTCTTAAAAATGCTATGTATGTACATGTCAAAATAGGAATTAAAAAAAAAGCAGGCCTTTGATTTATTGGCAATTCATGCATGCATTATTGTGCTTTCTTGCCTGGCAGTAGGAGAGAAAGTCAAAGTTTTATAAAGCACCTGAAACCTTCTCCTCACGCCTCTTTATTAAAGGAACTTCCTCGCCGAAGACGCCGGTTCCCAAACTCGGAGCCATCCGCTCTGGATGTGATCACGGTGACATCCACGACGACTCAACTCGTGCTCAAGCTGATTGACAAGAACAAAGAGCCTACAATTACATTATGCAGCACTTGTGCTGCACCCTCTTTTATTTATTATTCAGCTGCAAAACTTCAACGGGAAGAAACACTTCAGAGTTTTGTGTCGGGGAGACGGAATTAAATTGACAATAATTCTGGGCCGTGTGGTCTGAAGTTCTGCTGATTAGAGATTACTTCCCCCTAAATCATTTGTCACATTGCCTTATAGAAGGGTAAAACAGACTTCAACCATGTGTAGCTGCAGCGCTATCTTTGGGGAAATGCAGGCAGCAGAGTATGTATTGTTTAAAGGGAAAAGAAGTGATTTGCATCTTCAATCGCTATTTTTTCTTGCCTGTCCGACTACCGGCATTTCCCCTCTGTACTTAAAAGGCAGTTAAACAAATGAAATTTATTTATGTTGAATCTGAAGCGAAAAAAGAGGCAGTTAAAAGCCCGGGTCTGTTTAGCACCTCAGAGGGCATCCCTGGCTTGCAAAGATGTGCCAACGGGAGCTGCAAGATGCAACATTAGCAGGAAAAGTGGGAACGCAGCTCGGGACTGTTGGGTCAGGCTGGTCTTTCCCAGAAAGCTGCTACAGATCAACAGACATCACCCCCAGCTTCTCTTTGCTGCCGGTTTGGGAATGCTGGTGTAAAGCCCCTGAAGGTGTCAGGGTGCACTCACTGCTCCAGTCTCACACTTTAATTAAAACCAGATGCCACCGTCAGCCATCAAATCCATACCTCAGGTCATTAAAGTGAAATTCCATGGCTGTTGCCAGACCAAAATATACACGGGATGCACTGAAAGGCCACAAAGCAAGTGAGGGGAGTCAAGGGGTGCCCACCTCTCTTTCTCCTGGTGCTTCCAAGCCAGAGCCTGACCAAAATCGGAATATTCAGCTCCAGCAATGAGCCGGTGCTGTGTCAGCTGGATGTGGAAATGCTTCATGGATGTCTGGATCAACATCACCTTTGCCAAAAGACAGTCCCAGCATCATCTCAGGCAATGAGGGAGGGAGATGAAAAATTCAGTCTCTCTTTTGCACTTTATCGATTGAAAAGGAAAAGACTTCCAAGAGAAATTATTTTTGCACCCTTGAATACCACCTAGCAGACCTATATTTTGTCTCTTTTCGACTCAAAAGATGTTTTACTCCCTTATTTCTTTTGGAATGGCAATTCAATAATGTGTGGCTGAACATTTATTAATTACATTCCAGTTTAAGGAATTATTTTGCAGGGAGTAGCTGCTCTCAGAAATCCTGAAACACTTTCGGTTTGATTTCTGAGTCCATTAGAACTGAAATGTAGCTGCTCCCTTCCACACTGAGTTCCTGGCTTTATGTGAAACCAGGAATGGCAGGGTTTTTTCCTAGTAAAACATGAGTTTAAACACATATTCAACAAGGGAAAGACGTCATGTATTTTATAACACAAGGTCCTTTAGAGCAAATGATCCAGCTTATTTTTTTTTTTAAGATGCACCTTTATGTTCAGTGATATTTCCTTTGGGGTTTTCATTAACATTCCATCAAAAAAATAAAAGCTTTTTTTTTTTAAGTGAAATACCTTGACTGATGAGTTTAGCGTTTTCCTCCTGCTCATATTTACATTTAGTGTTTTGATGATGTTAAATTCTACAAATGAGAGCAGTTTTTAAGTGTTCCTTTCAACACTGCCTGCCTTTTCTGTTTGATTTCTCTCGCTGATGGTGTGTTGTCAATGCTGAATGCTGGAATTGTTGTTGAGCAGGCACAGCTGGATGAATTAAAGTCTCTCCAGTAACTCAAACCAGAAATGACTTCATCTCAAAACTTTCCATGTAGCACAGGTCAGAGCTCTGAGTGGGGACAAAAGTAATGGGGTTACCAGAGGAAGAAAAAGTCAAAAGTACAAGTCAAAATACAGAGAGCAGCTTGGGCTCGCCTTGTGCAGCAATTTCTCTCTGTTACAGAGTGAAGCCCTGATGGAGACATTTGATAAGTAATTGTATGTTGAGTTCAAATAGAATATCTGCATGTGTGCAGATACAGAGCACTGTACACTTATCTTATTAGCTATTTGCTTAAATTATCTGTTGGGTGTCCTAATATATACCTAGTGTCGCCTAATGATATCATCTACTAATTTATTCAAGGAATTTTGCCAAAAAACAAATAAAAGCCTGGAACACAAACATTTCTTCCCCGTTCATTTAGAGCTCATCACAAACAGTGAAGCATTTCAATGTGGCCAAGGCAGATTTTCAAAGGTAACATCTTTAATTAACAGGAAGCAATTTCTAAAGTCAATACAAGGAGGGATGGTGTAATTAAACCTGTCTGAGTGTTCCTGGGTTGGGATGGGATGGGATGGATGGGATGGGATGGGATGGGATGGGATGGGATGGGATGGGATGGGATGGGGATGGGATGGGATGGGATGGGATGGGATGGGATGGGATGGGATGGGATGGGATGGGATGGGATGGGATGGGATGGGATGGGATGGGATGGGATGGGATGGGATGGGATGGGATGGGATGGGATGGGATGGGATGGGATGGGATGGGATGGGATGGGATGGGATGGGATGGGATGGGATGGGATGGGATGGGATGGGATGGGATGGGATGGGATGGGATGGGATGGGATGGGATGGGATGGGATGGGATGGGATGGGATGGGATGGGATGGGATGGGATGGGATGGGATGGGATGGGATGGGATGGGATGGGATGGGATGGGATGGGATGGGATGGGATGGGATGGGATGGGGAGGCAGGGGATGCCCTCACCCCAGCCCTGCTCCTCCAGTTCCTCAGGAATCCCTGCTGCTTCACTCCAAAAGAAGCTCTTGCCCTGCTCTGGCAGCATAGGGAGCTGGAAAATTTCTTTTCATATCAAAACATTTCATCTGTTTCCTTCTTCCAGCGTGAAGGGCAAAATCACCCTCAGCATCTTCATGTTTGGAATAGGGCAAAGAGGGAGCAGCCCCTTCCTCATGCACATCCTCAGTGCCCTTTCCAGATTTTCCTGCTGAGTGTTCCATGCTCCCTTGATGTTCATTAGGAATGAGATGACATCTCCCATCACTGACCATCGTGCCAAAATTCTGGAATCACAGAACTACAGAAGGGTTTGGGTTGGAAGGGACTTTAAAGGCCAATAATTCCATCCTCTTCCACTATTCCAGGTTGCTCCAAAGCCCTGTCCAACCTGACTTTGGACACTTCCAGAAATGAGTTCACAACCTCTCTGGACCTCTATTCCAGTGTCTCACCACTCAAATAATATTATTTTAAGGATTTTCCCTTATTTTAAGTCTTTTCCTTAAGTCTGTGGAATTGGATTTCCTGCAGTTCCTGTGTATGTCCCAAGCTCTGCTGGGCTGGATGTGGTTCTTCCAAGCTTCCCACCCACAAGAATCACTAGAATTTCTTCATCCCTAAATGGGGCTGATACAACTCAAGCCTGACATCAGATGTGTTTAAAAACAAAGGTTCAAAACTGTTTTGATAAGTTTGTGTCCGAGGGCCTCTAAAACTCAATGTTGTGTGCTGAAATCAATCCACGTTGCCAATAGCCAGGAATTCCCAGAGCTAAAATTGGGATCTCTTGTTGACTATTGCAGTTCTGGAAAATCAGCATCACATAAATACAGATATTGAGGATGAACCTGAGGGGATGAGTTACTTTTTAACTGAGCTGGAACAGTCCACACTGAGCCAGTTCATTGGTGCAGTGTTAAACCCTTGGTCACACAGGAGCACGGGGTATTTTACATTTTTCCTGGTATGATTTTCTGTATTTCAGATTTTTTGGGTTACGTGTATATGTTCACAAAATCCTGTAGCTGGGACATTACCAAGAGAAATCCAGAGCTGATGCTCAGCACCCACAAAAGGGAAAATTTCTGGGTAGTGTTCAAAGTATCAACACAGGTTAATATTTGTGTGTGCAGGAAAATCTGCGAAATCCCCACCAATCACTAAAATCTGCTGATCATAACAATTCCAGGCTGTCAGTGGTCACTCTGTACCCTCAGCTCTCCACCCACATCCGTTCTGGTGCAGAGGGGACAATTTTGACAAGGAAATTTTCCTCCTCCTGCTGCCCCTGGCCAGTGGCCCCCGGCAGAGGACGTGGTGGTTCCACAGCGCTCACTGATTTTAACTCAAAGAATTGGGAACCAAACTGAATTCTTAGGAAACCTATTTGCTCAGGGGCACCGCAGCTTTGCCACAGCTTTGTTTCTGGTGCAGAAACAGCTGGGACACCTCCTGTCCACCTTGCAGGGAGACTGGAGCCCCGTGTCCCACCATCCCACCCTGCCCTCTGCATCCCTCCCAGCTCACTCCAGCACAGGTACATTTTTCTGCCATTCACCAGGCTTTCTCCCTTTCCCTTATTGTTTTTACCCTTTTCTGTGACCCTTGAAGTCAATTTTAGGGCAACACTGAAAGTGCAGCAGGATTTTATTTATGCAGCAAACACAGGCATGGTGCTACCGCGGGACAGAATTGGGCGCCCCTTGCCTCAGCCTCTGCTCCTGCTGTGTGTCCTGTGGCACCAACAGTGAGGTTTGCACCTTGCTGACCTGAAAAATAGGTGATTTTATGTTTACACTGAGATCCCCCCCTTCAGAGGCCTCAACAGTTCCGGCAAAAGTTGGATTTTAATTTCGGGAGCTGTTCGTGATTTAGTCTCTGCCACGCTCACCCCGCTCTGGCCTTGGACACTGCCAGGGATGGGGCAGCCACGATTCCTCTGAGCAACCTCTGCCAGGGCCTAATATCTTCTATCAGAGAGATTTATCCCCTGTCTCATCCTCGATTGTAGAAAATGCCTCTTCCACACATGCCACAAGTTTAAATTAACTTCTGTGGAGGAACTGCTTGGACAAAGGACATGAAGGACCAAGTCCTACATTCCTTCCATGCTCTGAACATTTAATGAAGGTGAATTTTTGCCCTGCAAGGTTTGTGAGATCCCACTCTCTGCAGTGATGACTCTCTTGGTATTTCCACTTAAAAATTTTATTTTCGAGGCCCCATAATTGTATGTAAAGTTTTTCTTGGATCTGAAAGACAAAAAACCCAAACAAGTCAAAGGCTCAGCCTGGGAGAAACAGTTGATCTGCATACAGAGAGAAAGGCATTTTAAAGAGGGGGGTTGATACTTTTTTCATTCTTACCCTAAATTGCTTTGGTTTTGAACTCACATTTTATCAACTGCAGAATTCACTTCAGTGTAAATCTCATTGATTTCAGCCACATTTTATTCCAGGGATAAACGTGATTTCATTATTCTATTACAAAGCACATTAAAAATAAAACGTAGGTGACAACTTTATCACTGAAGATGGGATTCATTACATGTGAGGGAGGGGGATTTTTTTTTTCTTCAAGAGGGGTTTAATTTGGATTTCTAGCATATAGCCATGCACATATAAGGCAGCCAAAGAAGCTATAGCCTGTCATTTCAATAAAACATGTATGAAAGCATCCCTAAGCACCTCCTGACATGTCAGGGATATATGGTGTAAGAGTGTGTCCATGTCAGCAGTGACAAGCTGAACCTTAATGGCTCTAAAACAGTCTTTATGGTTTACTGTACCCGTAATCCATTTTATAATGAGTGCTCAACCACATACAGCGGTTCTCTGAGTTTCCTCTGCCTTTTAACTCACCCCAAGGTGCCTAAACGAGGGGAAAAACTCCAAATTGTGGGTGATCCCTCCCGAAGAGCATTATGAGCTGAAATACTTATGCAAGACAGGTAAATTAGGAATAAGGCTTTGCTCTAATCCGTAAGTTTCCTTCTGTGGATTTTAAGAGAGGCCTGTACTGACATTTTACTGTGGGTTTGGGGGAAGGTTTTAAATTTTATCAAGCTGGCAAAGCTTTGGACTTAGAAAATGTGGGGATAAGGAAGCGGTGCTGTTAGGGCATGACAGACACCATACATTTAGGGTTCAGACAAAAGCAGAATATTATATTTCCTACCACGATTTCAGCCTGATCCTGCACCCTTTTTCCATGGGAAATATCAGCAAGAAACAGGGAAACTCTGGCAAAGATGAAACAGGAGCTGGAGCATCCTCTTGGCAGCAGTCTCCTGGCACAGCGCTCTGGCATGCACAGAACCATGGAATGGTTTGGGTTGGAATGGACCTTCAAGATCATCCAGCTCCACCCCCTGCCATGGACAGGGACACCTTCCACTATCCCAGGTTGTTCCAAGAGCCATCCAAGCTGGAATTCCAGGGATGGAGCAGCCTCAACTTCTCTGAACCGGCTGTTCCTCCTTGTCTGAGGCAATGGTCTGTGGGACACCAGGCAGAGGCACCGTTAGAAAGGAATAATAACGTTTGGAATTCCAGGGAAGTCCATGGAGCTGGGGCTCTGACACGGGAATGTGGAATTGTGGAAACCCAGTCTCAGCGGGGCACAGCTGCTGCCCCACACCTCGCAGGGGGGCTGGAGACAAAACCACATTTCACAAGGATGTTTGGGGTTTTCTTAAGGTAAATCTATGCTTTAAACCCTTTTGTCTCTTAAATCATAATTATGCTGCTGATGGTGGTAATAATAAAATGGAGAAGGAGAAGGAGAAGGAGAAGGAGAAGGAGAAGGAGAAGGAGAAGGAGAAGGAGAAGGAGAAGGAGAAGGAGAAGGAGAAGGAGAAGGAGAAGGAGAAGGAGAAGGAGAAGGAGAAGGAGAAGGAGAAGGAGAAGGAGAAGGAGAAGGAGAAGGAGAAGGAGAAGGAGAAGGAGAAGGAGAAGGAGAAGGAGAGGGAGAGGAGAAGAAGAAGAAAAGAAGAAGAAGGAGAAGGAGAAGAAGGAGAAGAAGGAGAAGAAGAAGGAGAAAGAAGAAGAAGAAGAAGAAGAAGAAGAAGAAGAAGAAGAAGAAGAAGAAGAAGAAGAAGAAGAAGAAGAAGAAGAACAAGAACAAGAACAAGAACAAGAAGAAGAACAAGAACAAGAACAAGAACAAGAACAAGAACAAGAACAAGAACAAGAACAAGAACAAGCAATAAATTTCTGCCTAGGAGGCCATAGCTCTGGTGAAGCTGATCTCCCCAGTCCCAGCTCAGGCTGCAGAGATCCCCTAGGAAATGCATCCCTCGGGGCCTTTTCCATCCTCAGGCACCATGGTGACCCTCTCTGCCGCCCAGATGCTCTCCCTGCGCGTCCCCTCTTCCCCAGCCCCGCTCCCCAGCAGTGCCAGCTCTGCAGCCCGCCCGGGGCACTCAGCAATCAAGGCCGGCTCCTCCAAGCGCGGCCCTGGTCCCTCCCGAGCCGGAGGCTGAGCATCCCTCCCGCCGGCCCCGGGTGCCAGGGGCTGGGTGCCCGCGGGTGCCAGGCCCAGGGCTGGCGAGCGCCCAAGGGGAGAGGGAAGGAAGCAACTAGAAACAGCCACTTAGCGTCTATTTAGAGCCTCGGGAGCATTTGTGAAAGGCATCCCCATTACTGTTGAAAAGATGCAAATTTGGTGAAATAATCAGCTGTATGGCTGCAGGCTGTTTCTCAAGTACCCTGATTCCTTACAGGAGGGAAGGCATTAGTGTAAGACACGCAGCAAGGCCAAGTTCATGTTGCTCAGAGGTAGCCCCTAACCAAACTCCACCGAGTGCTATAAAACAAGATTTGTTATCCCGGCGAGCGCTGACAGCTCCTCCAGCAAAGCCCCCAAAAACACCAGAGCCCTTCGGGCGGGTTGCAGGGGCGCAAAAAGCGGCGCTCACAGGCGCGGCTGCCACGGGGGACATCCCTGGGTCCCTGCCCCGGCCCGGCCGCAATCAAAGCATCGCCCGCATCCCCTCCGCCGGCCAAAAGCCCCGCAGGTGCTCCGGGAGCCATTGAGCCCCGGCAGAGAACGCGAAAAGCGAGCGGCGCGCAGGGCTTTGTGCCGGGGGCCGGGGGAGCTGGGAATGCCGGGGAAAGAAATGGCTAAATGCGGGGAAATGGGGAAATGCGGGGAAATGGGGAAATGCGGGGAACTGGGGAAATGCGGGGAAATGGGGAAATGCGGGGAAATGGGGAAATGCGAGGAAATGGGGAAATGCGGGGAAATGGGGAAATGCAGGGAAATGGGGAAATGCGGGGAAATGGGGAAATGCGGGGAAATGGGGAAAGGCAGGGAAAGAAGTGGCTAAATGCAGGGAAATGGGTAAATGCAGGGAAAGAAATGGGTAAATGCAGAGAAAGAAGTGGCTAAATGCGGGGAAAGAAGTGGCTAAATGCAGGGAAATGGGGAAATGCGGGGAAAGAAGTGGCTAAACACAGGGAAAGAAGTGGCTAAATGCAGGGGAAGAAGTGGCTAAATGCAGGGAAAGAAATGGCTAAATGCAGGGGAAGAAGTGGCTAAATGCAGGGAAAGAAATGGCTAAATGCAGGGGAAGAAGTGGCTAAATGCAGGGAAAGAAATGGCTAAATGCAGGGAAAGAAATGGCTAAATGCAGGGAAAGAAATGGCTAAATGCAGGGGAAGAAGTGGCTAAATGCAGGGGAAGAAGCGGCTCAATGCAGGGAAAGAAGCGGCTAAATGCAGGGAAAGAAGTGGCCAAATGCAAGGAAAGAAGTGGCTAAACACAGGGAAAGAAGTGGCTAAATGCAGGGGAAGAAGTGGCTAAATGCAGGGAAAGAAGTGGCTAAATGCAGGGAAATGGCTGAATGCAGGGGAAGAAGTGGCTGAATGCAGGGAAAGAAGTGGCTAAATGCAGGGAAAGAAGTGGCTAAATGCAGGGGAAGAAGCGGCTCAATGCAGGGAAAGAAGCGGCTCAATGCAGGGAAAGAAGCGGCTAAATGCAGGGAAAGAAGTGGCCAAATGCAAGGAAAGAAGTGGCTCAATGCAGGGGAAGAAGTGACTCAATGCAGGGGAAGAAGTGGCTCAATGCAGGGAAAGAAGTGGCTCAATGCAGGGAAAGAAGTGGCTAAATGCAGGGAAATAAGTGGCTAAATGCAGGGGAAGAAGTGGCTAAATGCAGGGCTGGCTGCGAAGTGTGATCCCTGCGTGGCTCCGCGTTTCCCTCCTCCTCCGCATCGCTGCTGAACTTTGGGGGAAAACAACGCTGTGTTTAAGAGAAGGATAGAATTGAACAGCCAAACCCTGAAATGCTGGAATATTTTAACAATATTTTTAATTTTAGGAGCATCAAATATTTTCTTAAGCCGGCAGTGGAGGTGAGCCTTCAGTCAAGTAGTTTGATCATTGCAATTCCAGCTCTCCCTCAAATCAGTTTTGCAGCCAATGGCTTAAAATAGCATAGCATAAACAAAAACATATCCTATTTAAAAAAAAAAAATAATCTGAGCATCAAACCCCCATTCCACTGTGTTTATGCTGTGCCTGCGGTGGGACAGGACACAAAAATGTAAGGCATCATTTCACATTTGGAAATTTTCTTTTCCTGGGTGGCAAAAGGAAAAAAAAAATAAAAATAGTTCAAGTGGCTTTTCTAGCAGAGTAATGGAATAAAGCGGAGTTGGAGAGGGTGTGTTGGTGTGCACGACAGGGCTGGTGCTCCAATATGCATCTTTATGTATTATGGATCCCGTTTTCTCACATTTTTCTCAGTGGACAGATATTGTGCTGTAGCTCTCAGAATACCTGAGAAAAAACATTCCAACAAATTGCATTCCTTGTCTATACAGATCCTATAAGGAGCACAAAATAGGCAAGGAGAGTCTTCATCAGAGAAAGCCTTTTTTGATTCCTCCTTCCTCCCCCCCCATCTTCTGTAACAACATAAAAGATACTGTTATGACAAGTACTCTGGTAGTTCATTCTTTCATTTATAATTTAACCACAGCCTATATAACCTAATCAGAAAAATGTGGAGCATGATTAGTACAACAATCGAATGCAGTTGGGCTCCTTGAACAACTCAAAGAACAATACAAAAGAAAAAAAAAAAAAAAAAAAAAAAAAAAAAAAAAAAAGGAAAAAAAAAAAAATGAAGGCAAACCATCGCAGGCATATCAGAAAATATGTGGTATTTCTTTAATATTTCATTTTAAACTACCTAATTGTGTTTTTAAGCTTCGGTTCCTGTAATTTTGCAAGATGAGGCATTCCAGTGAGAAAACATATGGTAAGGGATTTTTAAACCACATAGCTAGAGTGCATCATAGACTTATCTGCTGCTTTAGTGTCACAAAAATCCACCACTGAATTTATCCAGTCACCCATTAAAGAAAGAAAAGAATTAAAGGAAAAGGAGTTTAAAAATCCCCGAATGCTCCCAAAAACCGCCCAAAACACCCTACTGGAAAGTGCCACGGGGTTCGAGGCAGGAGCGAGGTGGACCTGTGAGGCTTCCCATGGCAGGAAAAGCGGCGATTATTGGGTTATTTCGGGATCCTGCCTAGCAAATATCGCACGTGGTGGTGACAAACTGTCACGAGCAACAACTTGTGCCGGCGCCTGGGCTAAAATGAGTTTTAATGAACCTCGAGCCTTTGCATCCAGGAGAACTTCCCATGCTGGCCCTTCCCAAAGCTCTTCCCACCAGGTGAAACCCAAGGGGGCCTTCAGTGGGAGCTGGCGAGGAGAGGTTTTTCAGGGGAGGCGCTGAATCAGCGCTTTCTGTGGCACCTTTCCAAGGGGATGTCAAGGCGTGAGAGCGACAACTTTGACATTTGAGTGTGGCAGGGGGCCCTGAGGATGCTGCGGCCCTGGGAGTGCGGAGCCAGGCTGGCTGCAGGGTGCTGCTCCCACCCAGCTGCTTCTCCTGCACCCCTGGTGCTGCCCGGACAGGGAAGGGTTTCCTTGAGCCCAGCCTGAGGTGAGAGGAGGACACGGCCAGGCCGGGCTGGGGGGGAATTTCAGGCCACAGCCTGGAACAATGTCACTGCGGAGGAGATCACAATGCCTTGGCACCGACATCAAGCACTCGCTTCTGTGGGAAGCGGAGTTGAAAGGAACTTTTGGAGGCCGCTGGTTGAGCCTGGCTTGACCAGGAAAGGCTGGGCCCACCCACCCCTGGGCCAGGCTGGACGGAGGGTTTGGCATCGGGGTGACAGAGCTCCGAGCTGTCTGTTCAAAAGTGCCACAAATGCGCCCCTGGAAAAGCTCCCCCTCACATCCAGCTGCCTCCCCATCCTGCTAGGAGCTAAAATTCACCCGGACTCCCTCTCTCCTGGTGTGTTTTCTCTACTGCTCATCTTGCTTTTAGAAGACAAACTCTTAACCCCTTGCACTTAAGGGATTTCCCCAAGGTTGTCTGCCTTTTCCCACCGGGATTTTCTAAGTGTAAGGACCGAGAAAAGCGAAAAGCGTAAGGTGTTAATCTTGATAATTAGTGCACAAAACCAATTAGAGGGCCAAAAAACCTTAAGGCACAGAAAGTGATTTTTTTGTTTATTTGCTTACCTTATTAAGTTAAATATCTGTCTGAATTAATCACTAATGAACGTGAAGAAGGCTCAATAGCACCGGCTTAATGAACAGCAGTGTCAGATGCATTTTACAGGGCACCAAATCACTGGGCAGAGGGAGCCAAGTGGCTCCTCAAAAATCACTTTTCTGCCCAATTTTCTGTTTGCAAAGCAGTAAATTATTTACGTTTATTGTGCTGATTTAAGCACTTAAATACTATGAATGGAGCACAGGTTTTAAAAATAGAGGATCACTGCACAGCCCTGCTGCTGGAAATTCACAGGTTTTTTTCTAAAAAAGGCTGCCCCCCCACTCCCAAATTTCTTCTACAATTGTTGCAACACCCCCTTATTAAATTAAACATATTTTTGTCCGCAATTTATGATTTTCCAGACTTTCAGTGCCGCAGGAATTAAATTGTACATGCTACCAGCAGTCCCATTCATACTTGCCTGGTGGCTTGAGCAAAGTTGGGGTGTTTTCCGGATCAAATCGTTCTTTATTTCCCCAAAACAATGGCATTTCCCCCTCTTTTTTCCATCTATCATTCTGCATTGTAAACCTCAGATGTACAAATTGTCATGTCCCCAATTGGAGGAACGTGGAGTGAATGTGCTCAACATCCCTCCTAAAAAATATTTCCCATTTTTCTATTAATATCTCCGCATGCCTCTCCCTTTACTTCCGAGCAGGCACGGAGGTTTTGCAGCTCTTACGTTGGGTGGTTTGTTTTTTTGGTTTTTTTTTTTTCCTTTGCTTTGGAAAACCTTCCTGAAATCTTTTCCTGCTGCAGATTTTTGGCTGCACGGACGCACAGGAGGAAGGTGAGCTGATTCCCCAGCCCTGCCTTAGAGCCACATAATGGAATAGGATGGAAGGGAAAAACCTCCTAGCAGAGCAGCAGGAAAAAAGTGGGAATCCAGAGCTTTCTAGGATCTCCTGAAAGGTGATTAATTTTATTTTATTTTTTTTAATTGCAGCCTGTGGAACGACGGATGTTCTGTAGTAAAACGTGCCCAAATATTTGCAGCAGAAGAACTTTGCTCATTATTTCAGAGCTGAGCTGCTTTGTGTGTCAGCTCACACACAGCCCCTGGTGCGGCTACTCACAGCTCCTTACTCGCTGTGTAAGTCCTTCCCCACCTCGCCTTAATAAAATAAACACTAATAACCCCTTGGAAGAAATGCGGCAGCATTTAGAGGGGGAGACACTGCGAGCCGCATCCCGCAGCTTTAACCATTTCAGCCATTTGGGCTAAACGCTCTTCAAGCGCCCGTAATGGGGAAAGTGCCCCCGCTATTCGCAGGAGATACTCCAGGAGTAAACACCACCCTGCCTGCGAGCGGCTCACTAAGGGAGCCGGGCGCAACTCGGAGAATTCCGGGTGAAAATAATGGTGCTGCAGGAATGGCTGGGAATGCGCAGCCCAGGATGGGACGGAGCGGTGCTGGGATCAGAGCAGCCCGGCTCCCGCATCTCCAAACTCCTCTGCTCTTTGTTACTTAATGCGATGCAGGAGATCAAAGATCCGCGCAGGCTGTGCCGGGGTGTTGCTGCAGTCCCTGTCACGCCGGGATTTTTGCTTTTTTTTTTTTTTTTCCCCTTCTTCTTCTTCCCCCCTTTTATTTTTTAGCTTAATGTTTTGGGAGGGTGCGGGTTATATTTTTTAGCCTTTTTTTTCATGGCCTTTTTGAGAGATGCTTTTTCTTTCTGGGTTTCTTTCTTTTCTTATTTTCCTTTCCTTTTTTTTTTTTCTTTCCTGTTCTCCTTTTCCCCTCTTCTTCTTCCTTTCTTTTCCCTTCTCTCCCCCCCCCCCCTTTTTTTTTTTACCCCTTTCCTTTTCTGGCCTCTTTTACCATTTTTCTTTTTTTTTTTTCCTTTTGTCTTCTTTTCCTTTCCTTTTCTTTTTTAGATTTTATATTTTCTTATTTTTCCCTTTTTTTTTGTCTTTTTTTTTTCATTTTATCTGCTTGCCCCCATTTTTGAAATTTCTTTTTCCTTTTTTCCTTTCCTTTTTTTTTTTTGACCCTTTCCCCCTCTTCTTCTTTTCCTCCGCTACCTTTTGTTTAACATATATTTTCCCCCTCTTTATTCTTTCCATTTCCCTTTCCCCCCTTTTTTTTATTTCCCTTTCCCCCTATTTTTTCCCTTTAGCCCACTTCCCCCTCCTTCCCCCAACAACAAAACAACCCCAAAAAAGTCAAAATTTAACAAAACCTCTCCGGGCTTCTCCTTGATTTTACTCAACCCTCGGTGGTTTTTGTCCCACCTCGGAGGCGCTTCCCTCCCTTCCGAAATTTTCCCAAAATGTCCCAAAATGTCCCGAAATTCCCGCAGGGAAGCGCGGCGCGTTGCGCTGGCGGCCACGGGGCGGCGCTGTGGCTCCGCCCGGAGCGGCGCCGCTGCCGGGGATGGAGCGGGCAGCGAAAAGAGGGAAAAGAGGGAAAAAAAGAGGGAAAGCAGGGAAAAGAGGGAGAGCAGGAGGAGGAGGAGGAGGAGGGAGCCGCGCTTTACAAGTTCCTGAATTTTATGGCTGCGCTGCAGCAGCGGAATGTCCACTCAATCTGTTGAGAAGTTACACAGCAAACATGCGCCGGGCATATTAAACGCGGGCTGGAACGGCGCAGTGAATATTTATTAGCGAAAATATAGGTTCTCAAAAACAGAAATAAAACAGGGTAATGGATGAAGGGGAGAATAGATTTAACACTGAAATAAATATCAAAGGTGCAAAGAAAAGGCAAAATATAGTGTTCAAACAAAGCTGCGAATTGGGCCCAGATTTAATGCGTCCCCCGGGATGAAAAGGTTGGACAGACTGTTGGAATTGAGATACTACTTTTAGTACACAGCCCCTGTAATGCTGTCAGCTT
>JALJVW010000241.1:1720000-1722500 GCA_024865655.1 Emberiza elegans | reverse complement strand
TCACACAGAATTCAGCCAGCTCTGAGAAGGAGATCTGGAAAAGGGGAAAAAAAAAACCTTAATTGAACTGTAAAACTATATCCCACATTTAGGAAAAACCAGGCATGTAAAAATATCTATTTAATAAGTGTCGTTTAAGTTGTTAAAGCTGGTGGAGGGGTTTGTTGGTTTTTTTTTTTCCTTCACCCATTAGGATATGAATGGGAAAAATTATGAATAGGAAATCCTGCTGGAGTTTTTATTGCCTATTTCCTTTCGGGAAGATGGCATTGTTCCTCTTTTAAAAAAGGGAAGGGGCGTAAAATAAGCGCAGGCATATGACAGACATCCTTCAAAGGCGGGCTGGCAGAAGTGTTGTTCTGTATTTTTGTTCCTCACAAGGCAAAGCCTGTTCTATTTTTAAGCAGGGCTGTGCTGCTGTGGACATTTCCCTTCCCTCGAAAGGGGTTTTGGCATAATGTTGTTTTGATTAAGGCAGATTTCTGTTCTATTCTATTTAGTGTTTTTTTTTTTTTTAATCACAATGCAGGAGCAAAGGATTGTATTTTTTTTATTATTCTTGTTGTTGTTGTTGAATTTTTCCTTTTTATTTTTTTTTCTGCACCCATTCCAGGCCAGAGATTGAAATTTTTTTACCCACATCAGTGGGTCCAAAAATCCTCACCTGCATAGAAGGGTTTTGCCAAACCTACCTTTATGCCCCAATTTCAGCAGGTTTTAGGGTCTTCCCTGTCTTGCTTATTTTTCGGGGGGATATTGCAAAAATAATTATTTTAAAGTGACAATTTTTCTGGGCAAAGGTGTCACCATCCAAACCTTTGATTGATTTAACCACCCTGAGCTGGGTAAGAGGAGGGGAGGATCTGAAGGTCTCTGTCCCTCAGAGGTGACCCCAAACACATCTGGGGTTTTTGCCCCAAAAAGTGGGGGCACCCCCTTGGCTACAGCCTGGGGGCTCCTGCCTGACCCTGTCCCCTCGCTGGGACTGTCCTCACCCTGTGCCTTCCCTCCCTTCCTGCCTCCCCCTCCCCAACTGCCACAATCCCAGCTTGTGTCATCATGTTCAGCACAGATGTTTCAGCAGCTGTACATGGTGAGCAGCTTTGAAAAGAGGGTTTTTTTATGAAGATATTTTTTTCCTAAGATTTTTTCCCTAAAATTTATTTTCTCTAAGATTTTTTTCCCTCTTTTTTTTTTTCTCTATTTTCTTTTTTTTTTTCTTCTTTTTTTCCTCTTTCCTCAATTTGACAGTTGTCAACCTCTGCCATGGGATCTGGGACCACAGGGACCTCCATCGTGGACTCAGCTTCCTACACTCCCCACCTTTCCTTAAATTCACTGATTTTTCCTATTTATTTTTTTTAATTTTGCCATGCTGGGTGATGGGTTTGGTGGGTTCCTCGCTCAGTGGTGGGGCCAAGGAGTTATTTTGATATCTTGGCACAGCCAATGAAGCCCTGGTGTTGGCCCAGAGTATTGTCCTGGTGTGTGACACTCATGGGACAGCCTTGGGCATGGCCAGTGAGTCTCACACCAGGGTGGGAAGCAGTTTTCAGGAGCACTGTAATTATTATCTCCCAGATGAAGCAAAGTCATGGAGATTCCTGGAATTTTGTCCCTCATCCTGCTGAGTTGAGGACCAGAACAATGCCCTGGCTGCTGGTTTGATTTTCTTCAGGAGTTACGTGGATGGCTGGAGTCTTAACCCAAAAATACCCCAAAACATGAAAAGAATGAAATCCCATGAAACCCACGAGCTGTAGATATTCCCATCTCCAAGCTGTCCATCAGGATGGCTGAAGGCTCTGGCACCAACACTCTTAGATAAATTATCTGTACTCTGGCTGTTCTGTTTAATTATCATTTTTTTAATGTCATTTTTCTTGTGTCACAGCAGACAATGCTCTTCCTCTTTACTGAATGCAAGGGATTTATCCTGGAGATTCCCATGAATGATCCTATTTATACAAGCAGGGACATTCCAGGGGCTGGTGCCATGACTTATTGCCGAGCCTGCCTGCCAGTTCTTAAGTACCTTGTTTTCCTTTTTTGTTCCTTATGTGCCAGCAGGTTCTTATTTGTCTTTAATAATTAAAGAAGTGGAGGAGGAAATGGAGATGCCAATCCATTGCTCTTTTTTTGGGCAACAAGTGCCCTCAGCCTCACTCTGTGCCAGCACTTGGCCAAGCCCCACCATCCATCCTGTCCTTCCCAAACCCTCCCAGTTCGACTGATTTACTGGAGGGTCAGTCAGGTTTCTCTGAGGAGCCAGAATTTGGAATTCCCATCCCCGCCCAAGCTCCTCCCCTGCTCAAAAAGGAACTTTGTGTTCTGTTTGTGTGTTGTGTTCATGTTCTCCCAAGAGAAGGCAGAGCTGGCCAGGGCTCACCTTGTGCGCGCAGCTCTGCAGAGCCCAAAATCAGCACCCGGGGGGGCTCTCATGGCTGGAACGCTGCCCTGGCATCCCCTGCTCCTCTCTCCTCTGAGGAACGAGCTGCAG
>JALJVW010000241.1:1600000-1715000 GCA_024865655.1 Emberiza elegans | reverse complement strand
TTCCTTTTTTTTTTCCTTTTTTATTTTTTTTTTTTTAGCTCCCCAGGGTTTGGTTTGATGCATACAGTATTTTTTGCTAATGTGATAAACTTTGGGAACTGGGATCCCATACATCACAGGCAGCCATGTCAGAAGATTAGCAAACAGCATCTCTTGGAAAAGCTTGATTTATAAGTCCTCCGTCTACCCCATCCTCACCCCCCTCTCCCTCCATGTCTCCATCAAAACAAGATCGCTTCACAGAAGGATCTTAAATTGCAGGGTTTATTCGTAACCCTAAAATGGAATTCAAATATTGCACAACGCCTCCATGGCAGAATCGCTTCCACCGTGTTCCCGTAATTAATCGAGAATTACAAATACAGCCACAAACCAGAGGAGAACTAACAAGTAAATAAATTCTTCTGCGGCTCCCAGATGGACCAAATCCCGGCATGAGTTCCGTGATGTGCTGGTGCTGCTGCCGTGTCCTCCCCATGTCACAGGCAGGGGGGAGAATGAGGAGAGGGCTGACGGAAGCAGTCTCTGGGATTGAGTCATGGTCAATTTTATTTTTTAATCATGAATGTGTCATTTTTTAAATATACATGCGTGAGTTTTTAATCATTATTAACAAATATGACAGGTTTTTTTATTGTCATCATGACATTTTCCTTTTCTTATTAGAGGAAATATCATAGTTTTTGTTTTCAGCGATCACCTTTTATTTTTCATTATCGAATATGTCCTTTTTGTTGTTTTCAAAAATGATCTTTTTGATTTTTATTAGCAGAGATGCCCTTTTTTTTCGTTTTCCAACACAATCACCTGACTACCCTGTGAAGCATCGGGACAGCAATAACACTTTTAGGTGAAAACGGGGCCAAAGTCACTGAAGAATTTTGCAGCTCACCCTATTTAATTACAGATTTCATCCTGCAACACCAAACTTTCATATAGAGCAAAGCCCTCTGTAGCCCCTTCCCTCCCCAATGCCTGCAGACTCTCATTTCCAGCTCTCGCCTCTTCCTTCCCTAACACTAATGCCCATTAATATCCAGAAAGTGTCGGTTGTATCCAAAGTTTCAGGCTATTAAATCGATGAAAAATATATTGGATTTAATATGTTTGGCTTAGGAAATTTGTTTTGTGTGCTGCAGCCTAGTGCAGCTTGCTCTGAGCTTACCTCTGTTTGAATTAGAGGGTTTCGGCTCATGTGCAGCTCAGACATTGG
Organism: Emberiza elegans; assembly: GCA_024865655.1. Lineage (NCBI taxonomy): Eukaryota > Metazoa > Chordata > Aves > Passeriformes > Fringillidae > Emberiza > Emberiza elegans. The sequence continues at coordinate 1,713,787 of JALJVW010000241.1, read as the reverse complement.
CCCACAAGACCGTGAAGCGTGGCTGATTTTTGGAGAAACTACTAAGTAGTTTCTATAGTGATAATGATGTACTATGTGCACCTATTGGGAATATATAAAATTAGAGAGAATTTCTGTTTGCTTTGGTCCTCTTTCTAGAATAATTACAGGAACTGCCATTCATTCCCATTCTGTTACCCTGATTATTCTAGAATAACCTGGTTATTAAGGTTTAGGCGTGTTTAAGAACATACTGCAAAGTGACAACTTGTCATGTTGGTATTATCAATACTTTAAAATTTCCATATTAGTGACCCAATTTCCTCAAGATTCCTGAGTGTTTAATTTGGTGGGGAAAAAGAGGGAGGGGAGTAAATGATGCCTCTGCCTTTTTTCTATTCAAAGTAACCTTAATTTTCTGTTTCTGAACAGAAACCTTTCCCTGAGTGACTAAAAAAAAAAGGAGTCAGAACAATTCTGTCTAACCACATTATCAGCTTGGAAATCCTTCTGCTCCCATCAGATGTGGTGGGGAACACTTTGAAATCTCCCCCTGCCCGTGGCAGAGGTGCCATTGTTAAATTCAGGGAATTATGGAAATCGGAAGTGCTGAGTGGCTGACCCCAAACCTGCTTCCCAGAATAGCACTTCACAGCCTTAAAACCCCACCATGTTTGATGAAATATATTCCCTGAAACAGCACTTTCCCTCTGAGGCAAGATATCCTCCACGGGGCAGGTGTATTACAGCAGGTATTTGCACTGTGATTTGGAATTTTCTTGGCTAGGAGGAATTTCTCCTGCAGCAGGAGTGAAGTTTCACCAAATGAGGCACAGCAAAGGCTCTGCTCTGGTGAAGGTGCCCGTAAAGCTGTCCAGAACCACACTTCGCTGACGTAGTGACAGATTGGGCCATTTTGCTGTGGTAATTACTCAATGCTTCAGCAAATGGTAACTAAATCCTTTGGAAATCAAAATGTCTAATTGCACACGCACATATGGTGTCGCCCCAGCCATCCTGCAGAAGGTAATGGAACCAGCACACCCAAACCTTCCCGGAATTCCCCCAGCTCCAAAGCCACCAGTGACACAAAACAGTTGGCATTTCGAACGGTGTTTGGGGGAAAAAGATGGGAATAAAAGAGCTTTTGGAAAATGTGGTGTGCTACACGCAAACGTGGATACAACAGCAAAATTTAGGTTAATTTTGTCAATAAAAGGGAAAAGTGATATTGCTGCTGTGATATTAGTGCTGTGATATTGCTGCTCTAATTTATGTACAAGAACCATTCGACTGCCAAAATTGCAAGGATGGGCTCAGTGTTTGGTCTGGGATGTTGACACAAAAGGTTCAGGATCCACAGAGATCATGCCAGGGGAGCATGGAGGATTTTTGGGCCACAATTACTCATACCAGGTCTGCTGGAGCCCAGGACCATGGGGGACACATTTCCCAAGGACCACAGTGAGCACCAAATCCTGGTGGCTGAGCAGCAGAGCAGGGAAAGGACTTTGTCCAGCCCAGTTCAACCAGCTCCCACCACCTTCACACTGGAGGAGGATCCAGACCAGAAAATAGGTGCAAGAGTTTGTCTGAGAGTTTTGCTTGGCACAAACAGTGGTGGCAGATGATGCTGTGGGGTAGAGGAAACAAAATCAGGCCCTTTCATCCCATCAAAGCCAGAAATGTGGGACACAATCCTTAAACCAGGATTTGAGGTAAAATTCTTGGTCCTTTTTTGCCTCTGATGAGGCTCAAAGTCAGGAAAACCAAAAGGACAGCATTCTTTGTGGGGGCTAAATTAATTCTAACGTGTTTATTTTAGAATGACTTCATCTGAAGAATTGCTAAAATTTGACCTGTGTATCCATCCATCCATCCATCCATCCATCCATCCATCCATCCATCCATCCATCCATCCATCCATCCATCCATCCATTCATCCATCCATCCATCCATCCATCCATCCATCCATCCATCCCATCCATCCATCCATCCATCCACCCATCCATCCATCCACTCCTACTGCTACTCCACCAGATTTTAAGCTCTTAGGATTTCTGCTGTCAGAAAGAGGCAACCCCCCCTTCTCATTTCACCTATCACCTTCGAGTACAAACATTCAGCTTTAATGCAGGAGGGCAATATTGAATTAATTATTAATTGGGGTTTCTGGACCAGCTTCAGCCCCTTTTTCTGGAAGACACAGTCCTATGTTCTACATTTTGTAATTACCAGGCAGAAAACCTGCATCCCTTACATCTCTTCTTCTCCAAAGAATCCCAACCCCCCGTTCTTGTGGCTCTCCTCGGAATTAGGAGTTCTTCTTTTTATTTCTTGCTATTAATGTTTAGAAACTCTGAGGGTGTATGATTAATGCAGGTAGTGTGACTTTGATATAGGACAAAGTAGCATTAATTGTATGATATACATTATTTTTAAAACAACTACATTGTCTTCATCTTGCATAATTATCTCTTTGTTGCTGTTAATCAGGATTTCCCAAAGTGGCACACAATAAAAAGCATTAAGGTTTATGTCAGCAGATCCAAATCTGGAATCAAATCTATCTGTACCATCAGGTGCCCATTAGGCTGGTGGAATTGCACATTAAAGACACTCAGACAATACAGACGCTTTTCTCTTGCAGTAACTGAGAGAAAGGGGAAATTGGAGCTCTGGAAACAGATGTAGGAAAATGCAGTTCCTGCCCAATCCATCACAGACAAGTGAAGAGAGGGAAAGGAGGTGAAATATTCACCCGCTGATGTTTTTGAGCGGTGTCTTAGTGAATTTCAAGAATATTTTGCCACTTAAAAATATCCTCAAATTTTTTTTTCACTCAGATTTTAGGACAAGGTTGTTCTGTGTGAAATAGGAAATAAAGAAGTTGGGCACTGCTGCACTAACGGGGCTCTAGGGGGGAGCAGGGCTGAGCAGTGACTGTCCCAGGGGTGTCACACCAGCCTGGGGACAAGAGTGGCCAGTGCCCCTTTCAATCTGAGGCACGGGATGAGTGTGGAGCAGACAGGTCCCCAACAGGGGCAGAGCCAGGCCAAGGGATGCAGAAACCATCCAGCCCTTGGGGCAGCCTGAGGAACTGCTGCTCTGGTGCCAGCAGCAGGGCTCAGCCTTTGCTCTGGGGCCAAGAGCCTTCTCCTAGAGGGAGGATGGACACCTGGACACAGCCATCCACGGGGGATTGGTGTGCAGATGAAGAGTGTAAAGCTTACCAGTTTAAATGGCTTTATGGCAAATGTTTTCTGTGTGTTCACGATGGGGCTGAGTGGGAATTTCTCCCAAAAAGCCTGGAAACACAGAGGCTTCAAGCTTTCCTTTCCCTCCTGTTCTTGCTGTTTTCTTCCTTTATTTCTCTTTGTTTCTTTTTAAGAAAAGCCCAAAGGAAACAACAAGGAGGCCAGGAATGTTGGACATTGCCAGCTGCTTCTCCAGTGCCCACCTCCCCTGCCTGCTCCTGCCATAAGAAATGCCACTGATGGAGAGGAAGGAGGATTTGTGTGACCATTTCCATCACTCCAGCCACATGAGCTCCCTGCAGAAGCTGGGCTGTGCTTCTCCTGGAGGGGACAGGAGCAGGAAGGGAGCAAGGGTTGGCTCTTGTCCTTCTGCAGGTGTTCTGTGGACCCCAAAACCCACACGAGGATGGTGCAAAGCAAGGCAGGGCAAGGGCACAACCCAGCAGGGCTGAGACAAGGAGAGGAGCTTTCAGAAAAGCAGGAAGGCACATCAGGCCAAAGGAGAAAATGAGCCTGGAGCAGTGAAGTAAGAATGATAATACCAAGCACTTATGTTCAAAGCACTGTACAAATATTAATTAATTAATCCTCAAAGCCCGCTCTGGAGTAGATAAGCAAGTGTTATTATCCCCTCCTTGACGGGGAGTCGGAAGCAGCAAGGTTAAGTGTCACGTCCAAGGCTGCAGAGAAAGGCTTCAGAGGGTGTTTTCCAGGGATAAACACTCCAAACCCAGCCCTGGGCTCACTCCAGGATTGGAGCCATCCTGGCAGTGCGTTGACAGCAGGCAGGAGAGAGGAAGGGTCTGGATCCACCATCCCAGAGAAATCCTGAACACTTCTGCAGCCATTTCTATCACATCTGTCACTCTGAGCACTCTCAGGAGCAGCCCTTGAACCTGGCCAAGGATGGCCTGGGATGAGATCAGGAGGAAGAGTCAGATGTGGCCCTGCGTGTGCCATCCACCAGCTCTTCTTGTCCCCTTGAGCATGTCCAGTTCCTCTTGTGACACAGTGACATGTTTGCAATCAGCTTAAAAATAAACCAGGAGGAGAAATTAATAAATACACAGAGTTGTGTTGATAAGGAATTAAAAAAGAGTTTAACTCTGACTCACCCTGATGCTTTCGAGGCTGTGGCCCCAAAAGAGGGAGCTCCACCATCTAGGGAAGTGGAAATGCTGTGTTTCTCCTGAAATTCCAACCATCTTTCCCAGCAGAAAATCAATTCTTGAGTGTTTTCCATCTGAAGGAAAAGAGGAAGAAGGGTTCTTTCTGGAACCTGACCCAGAAATTAAGTAACAATGGATCAAGGAACTCCAGTTTGACCCAATCCCCCCCGTAAAAGGCTCCAGTTGGAAATGTTTCATGTTTGGGCCAATTTTTCAAAAGTAATGAATATTTAGAAAAAGTGAATAGAAAGAGGAGACTCGGAATATGCGGCCAGGAAAACACTTTTCTTGGAAAAAAAGAGCTTGTAGGTCAAAGGTGTCTACTGTTCACAATATGGATTAGAGGGGGATTTCTGTGAGTTCTGGAGGGAGCTGGGGGGAGGCAGCAGGCAGAGGAATTGCCTTTGGTCTGCATTTGTTGCTCCAGTTCCTGTTCTGACAGCAAAGCAGCTTTGATTGTAAGATGAATTGTGGGGCAGGAGCTGCAGCTCTGTTTTGGGATGTTGGTGTTTTCTCTAGCACTTTTGACTTCAGGGAGACAAGAAAAGTGAGCTGGGTGTAGAGCTGCCAGAAACAATTACAGGAACATTTGCCAATTAATCCATCACACACTGCAGCACCATTTACCTTTCACCTTCCCAATTCTGAAGAGTCACTGTACAATCCAAATATCAAATTGTTCCTGGATACAGCAAAAAATGAGAGGATGTGGGGTTAAAAAAGGGACCCATCAATAACAGAACAATGCTCCTGATTTCCTGTGCAGCTCTTTAGACGTGACCTGATCGGTCAGTCTGGTCGCTATTTCCCCAATATTCCCTTTAAGCACACATTTGCATAAACCCTCCTCAGACCATATCCCCCACACTTATTGGGATACCTGGGAAGCAGCACAAGCACCAGGACTGGATGTGCCCCCATCCCAAAAAGTTTGTGGTAGAAAACTCAGGATGGAAACTATTCAAAGTTATTATTTAACCCTATCCTCTATTTTTGCTGGGATTCATAAACATGGGCAAGGAGAGATGTGTTTCCAGGTTTAACGAGCCATTTATAACTAATTACTGAAGCTTATTAAGTACAGCTTTGGCTTAGGCATTTTATCCCTACCTTTTCTCTACAGTATTCACCAAAATTTGGCTTCCTAAGAGGAACTAATTGAATTTCATGGTTTACACATTACTTGCACACTCTCTTTAATCCCCAGCTCTAGTTTTTCTCTTACAGATTGTCCCAGAAGAAAGCCAAAACATTAACTTTGTATTTATTGTGCAAATAAGGGTGTTTTTCAAAATTCTATCTCCACAGACACACACACACTGGGCTGGAGCCTTTTCCAGTTCTTCAGTGCACTGGTGCAACTCCATTAAATCAACATCCGCACACCAGCATGGAAACTAAAGATCTTCTATGGGTGATTATGGACAAACAGGATCAGATCAGCCAGATATCGGTGAGCTGCCAGGGAAATTGGCTCCCACCTAAAGATTTGGCTTGATTTGACTCCTGTGTGCTGGGCATGGCTGTGACACCCCCAGTCCTGTGTCCAGCTCTGGCTGCCCAGGACAAGAAAGACATGGAGGGGCTGGAGCATGGCCTGGACAAGGAACAGAGTTGGGAAGTGGCTGGAGAAATCCTGAGGAGCCGGGAAGGGGCTGCAGAATCCCTGAGGAGCCGGGAAGGGGCTGCAGAATCCCTGAGGAGCTGGGAAGGGGCTGCAGAATCCCTGAGGGGCTGGGCAGGGGCTGGAGAATCCCTGAGGAGCCGGGCAGGGGCTGCAGAATCCCTGAGGAGCTGGGCAGGGGCTGCAGAATCCCTGAGGAGCTGGGAAGGGGCTGCAGAATCCCTGAGGAGCTGGGCAGGGGCTGCAGAATCCCCTGGGCAGGGGGAGAATCCCTGAGGAGCCGGGCAGGGGCTGCAGAATCCCTGAGGAGCCGGGCAGGGGCTGCAGAATCCCTGAGGAGCCGGGCAGGGGCTGCAGAATCCCTGAGGAGCTGGGCAGGGGCTGCAGAATCCCTGAGGAGCTGGGCAGGGCTCACCTGGAGCAAAGGAGGCTCAGGGGCCCTTGTGGCTCTGCACAGCTCCTGCCAGGAGGGCACAGCCGGGGGGGTCGGGCTCTGCTCCAGGGAACAGGGACAGGAGCAGAGGGAACGGCCCCAGGCTGGGCCAGGGCAGCTCAGGGTGGGCACAGCAGGAATTGCCCCATGGAAAGGGGGCTCAGGCACTGCCCAGGGAGGGTTGCAGTGCCCGTCCCTGCAGGTGGCACCTGGAGGTGGCACTCAGAGCTCTGGGCTGGGGACAAGGTGGGGATGGGGCCCAGCTGGGACTGAGTGGCCTTTCCCACCCTCAAGGATTCTGTAATTTTTTAATAGCAAAATTTGGCTCATTAACAGTTCAGTACATGTGGGGAAGGTTCCCTCTTTGAGCTCCTCAAGGCTGACAGGTCCAACCAATTCCTCTGTATCCAGACACAGCATTTCCTCCCAAAAGCTGGAGGAAATCCTGGGCCCGATGGTGTCAAAGGGAATAATTTGTCTTTACCCTCAGCACAATCAATATTTTACCTCAAACTCTTGCCCCTGTAAGCACTTTGTGAACACCTGCTTTAGCACCTGGTACTGCCCAGGCCAAACCCCATCCAGGCAGTGATGCAATCCATCAGCTATTCCATTAAATGGGAGTATTTTTATATCCCAAAACACACAGTTTGTATTTTCAGGTATATTTTAAGGCACTGTGAGGCCAGGCACAAACTGCAGTCCAGCTTTTTGAAAGAGAAGCAGCACAAGGAGGAATATTCCGGGTAAATTTTTAATAAATGTGTGTGTGTGCAACGAAACAGCTGCAGCCCAAGGCATTTTTAGCAAGTTCCAAGCACTGTGCTGCTTGATCTTTACCACAACATTTCCTACAGAAACAGTGTGAGGAAGCTTGCCCGGATTTTCCAGAGGGGCTGGGGAATGCAGGTGACCTCCTGAAAAGTTCAAGCAACAATTTCCAACACAAATGGAAACTTTTCCAGGGATCTTCCTCTCGTTTGTTAACTGCATCTTCAAGGGGTCTCCAAATGTGTGAGTGATAATAAAAAAGCCATCTAGAGTTCACATTATTTGAAGTTTCAAGGAGGAAAATGTTAAAAGAAACAACCCTCTCTTCAGTGATAACACAGCTCAACCCACAAAATCATAGCCTAGAATTAAATTCTACCAACAACAATATATTTGGGTTGATTTTATTTTTATGAGCTCAGCCTGTGGGCTGCCATTGTGCAAATCAGCTTTCCCAGTGCGAATAAAAGTCAAAAAAATTGTCTTGAAAACCTTTTGAAAAATGCAAAATAACATTTTTTTTTTCCCCATCCAGCCCTGTCTGAATAGCTGAGATGCACCACAATTAAAAAACACATGTCACAGAAAATAAAACAAAAATAAAGCTGAAGCAGCTACCCAGGCCTGGGAAAAACCAGCGCTTCCAGTCAGGTCTTGGCAAGGGGGAAGCAGCAGGAGCTGAAGTCTTGAAGGAGGGACTCCCAGGTTACCACAGAGCTGGGGCCATCCCACCGATCCCCCCTCCACCAAAATCTGACAGGGGATTTCAGGCCATGGGGCTCCTGTTTGCCATCTGCACGTGGGTAAATTGTATCCAGAGCCGTTGCCAAAACAAATAAATGGGGGGGAAAAAAGGAAAAATAATTTTCTATTGCTTCCAGCTCTATGAGTGCTCTGACCAAGGCACTGGGACATTTTCCTCAAAGGGTCCAAGGCCAGGCTGGAGCACCTGGGACAGCGGGAGGTGTCCCTGCCATGCCAGGGGTGGCACTGGGGGGTTGAGGTCCCTTCCAACCCAAAGCAGGCTGGGATTCTGTGATTTCCTGAGGAATGGAAGGTTTTCAGCACAGGGTGTCTTGGTGCCTCCCTTGGGGGCAGAATTTGGTATCTTTGGTAATCCTGCCCCTGGTGATATCATTTTAATCTGGCTGTGAATTTGCACTCTGCTGGGCAGGCAAAGGGGGAAAAGCTGGAGAGTCAAAACTGATCAACTTTAAGTTGTTCCTCCATATCTGTGTTATGAAACCAGCAACGTGTGCAGGGAATGAACTGCTAAAACTGTATCCTTTGTAGCAATATTTTTCCTCCATAAATCGTTCTAAGATTAATTTAAATAATATACTCAAAAGTAATTGAACACACTTTATTTTTAAATGCTATAAATACACTCAGATGCACTTTGAAAGTTGCAAATAAAATATCCTTTCATTTGTACTTAGGGTCTTAAACTAAATTAAAGGATCAACTTTAATTAACTAAAAAAATAACTCATCTCTCTCACTGCCCAATCTGTTTGGCGTGGACAAAAATGATCTTGCCTAATCTGCTCACTCAATATCAATTCCATTTCTGGAGGAAAGAACAAGGTGTGTGCACTAAAAAGTAGTGCAGAGAAGCAGAGAGAAATGTTCCTTAAAATGTTTTAAGTGTTCTTTAGAGCTGAGGTTTGAAAAAGAGCAAAGGGAAGAGTTTAGCCAAAATTAATGGGGTTTGTGAATGGGATTTTTTGGGGAGGGCAGCAGCCTGGGCGATCTTGAGCTGTACATTTTTATACATACATATTATATATACATTTTTATGCATACATGCATACATATATACATATATATACATATTTAATATACATATATTTATATGTGTACTTATTTTTATTTTCATTTTTAATTTTAATTTTAATTTTAATTTTACTTCTACTTTTTTTTTTATTTTTATTTTTATTTATTTAGATCTTTATCTCAGAAATATGTTCCAAAATGTGTGGATGTGGCACTTGGGGACAAGGGTTAGAGGTGGCAATGGCAGTGCTGGGGAACACGAGGACCTTTTAGGACTTTTCCAACCTTAGCAATGCTGTGATTCTGTGATTCTGCTGTCTCCAAGTGTGGAAAACATGTAATGGACAAATAAAACTTTATTAAAAATGGCCCCAGGCAGCAGTGCAAGGTTCCCTGGGTGGTTTCATCCTGCTTCCCCCCAAGAGCAGCCGAGCTGAGAGGAGGTCAGTGTGGGACAGCCTGAGCAGAGCATGGCTCTACCCCTTCCCTGCAGGCTCTGTGCTCTCCATCTGCCTCTGGGCTGGCTGATCTGCAAGAAAATAATTCATGGAAATAGTGGAGGGACCCTCAGTGCTGTCACTGCTGTGCAGGCTTCAGAAATAACCCATGGGTGAGGGCTGCAGGAATTGTTTGGAGCCCCTTTGTGAAGGAGGGGGATCACCCACCCTAAACCACCCAGGAGTATTAAAAACTTGTTATTCATCAAAATTTCCTCTGTGTCTCCTGGGAGCATTGGAAGTCCCATCACTGACCACACTAAACTCTGACCCAGAGCCAGCCCTGGTGAGCTCCAGCCTCCTGAATTCCCCCTTGGTGGTCAGGAATGGAGCAGGGATGCTGCAAGAGGATTTCTGGTTTACCACAGGCCAGGCGTCTTCAAGGTGTACAGCGTTCCTCACTTGTCTAAAATCAGCCCCAAACAGCTTTTCCTGTCACTCAGAGACCATTTCAGTGGTCACATTAAGGATCCTGAACACTTCCAGAGATGGGGCAGCCACAGCTTCTCTGGGCAAGCACCTCTGGCTGGGAGGAGTGTGAACTCAGCAGCCAGGAACAACAGCAAACACAATTATTCTTGTTAAAGGATGGATTTTATTAATTCAAATGCCATAAGAAATGAAAGTGACAGCCCCTGTCCATGCTGGGGAGCGTCCTTGCAAGGATTCCTTGCTCACCACACACTTGGAAGCTGAGGGATGGAGCTCTGCACATCCAAGAACTGGACAATTCCCTTGGTCCCTGGAGATGTGGGACTAAAAATCATCCCTGCTCTCTTTTTCTCCTTTTTAACTCCCATCTTTTGTACAGTTACAGAACCAGAATGCAATAAAATGGTGCAAGAAGGACATAAAAAGGCAACTTTGCTCCCTCACGGCAGAAAGTGCTACCTGTTCAGATCTGTCCTGTCTGCTCCTGTAGGACAAGTCAGCCTTAGACAGAATAAAATGGTCACCAAAGCTCTTCCTAGAGATGGGAAATAGAGTGGAATGCTCAAAAAAGGGATGTTTCCATGGTTTTGGAGTGAACAGATTGCTTAGGTGGTTTCATTGTTTTAAACTCACTACATTCAAAAGAGATTAAAAAAAAAAAAAAATTCTGATGGATTTTCTTTGATTCCTAAGAATGAACAATGACTTAAAAAAAACCCAAAAACAAAAACAAAGAAAGAACACAAAATACCCCAAAAAAACAAAACCAAAAAAACCCCCAAAAACAACAACAAAAAAAGGCAAATCAACAAACCAAACAGAAAAAAAATCAAGCTGGGCTTAATTGCTGCTTTATATCCAAGCCATAATGAAGCCCAGGAAGGGCATCAGGAAGGGGAGAGGCAGCTCAGGAGCAGCGTGGGGCCACAGCCTCCTTCCCCCTCTGTCCCCCACCTCCCCTGGCCCGAGGTGTGTGCTGTGATCTCCGTTTTGCAGGAATGAAGGGGAAAAAGCCTTTTTTTCAAGCAGCTCTGCAGCACTCGGGGATTGCCGATACCAAGACCCAGCTCCAAGCCTCCGCCACGTCCCCCCTTCGCTCAGGCAGCATTTCATTAATTTAGAAAGCATGATCTCATTAAGAAATTCCATTCCAAAGTTTCTGGAGTTGAAAAGCTGGGGAATTTCCCCAGGTTCTCAAAACCTTTGGTCAAAAAAAGCCAAGTTACTCCCCATTCCTCTTTAAACAAATAAGGTTAGCAACCCTTTTGCCATTCACAATTCAACATTCACACTAAATTAATTTTTCCAAAAGTAATTCAAATAAAAGCTTTGCTGCTGCTACCCTTTTCAGAGCTGCAAGATTGAATAAGGCATCTGAATAAAATTGTGTATTACAGCCTTCTTTAATATTTAAGCATGACATTCATTGATTTGTTTCTTGTTTTCTGCAAACCTTGACAACATGATAAAATAAATCATAAGAAGAAAATATAGTGGTAACATCTTTTATGGACTTCACATAGTCATCAATCTCAAGCTGTGAGTGAATTATCAGTGCAGCAAAAAGATCTATGTTTTAAGAGCTCCAATAGCACACTAGCTAGAGGTTTTTCACAAGCAAACTCAAGGCGAGTGACTGATAAGCATCATTATTGTTTTCTGAGAGTCTGGTTTATAGTGTGTTGTGGAGGTGTTGGCATATATGTTTCAGAAGGAAAGGTTTGATCAATTCTAAGTAGACATCTACTAACATATAAAAAATATAACAAGGGTTCCTGCTGAGCAGTATTAAAGTACCTATTGCACCATGTCAGCATGACAGGCCCCATGTTGTGTTTTCGATTATATTTAATATAGAATTAACCTTTCTTAATGGAACATATTGTGCATGCAACGGGAGTGAAAAATATTTATTTTGACCAAAACAAATATCATCCTTATTTAGGTTTTAAGGAATACTTCTTTATTTTCAATTTATAAAACTTCTCATCATAAAATTGTCGCAGCCCCGAACTGACAGGAAGGAATAAAAAGGTTTTTTTGTTGGTTTTTTTTTTTTTTCCCTGTGGCTTGTGAGCCATAAAGAGAGGAAGCTGCTGAGGGCATCAGGAGCAGCTGGGAAAAACATCTGTGCGGCAGCAAATGGGGAAGGGAGGAATGTGGGCACCACCACCACCTTATCCACTGGTAATTCCATGAAATGCAAGGAGCCATCCCATTGGAATTACCAGATGTCAACACTCTCCACACTGGTGGTTTCAATGGGGAGACACATCCCCAAAAACGGGATCCTTCTGTGTGGAAAACAAGAGAATTGAGGGGATGGTCTGGGCTAATCAAAGGTTGGGAAGGGAAACGTGGAACTAGGAATTAGTTGAGAACAGAACTGAGAACAGAATTGAGAACAGAATTGAGGGGATGGTCTGGGGTAATCAAAGGCTGGGAAGGGAAACGTGGAACTAGGAATTAGTTGGATGGGATAAAGCAGCTCACTTGCAGAAGCTGGCACTGCTGCATAACGAGGTTATGCAAAGGTATCATCGTTTTGCTGTGAAAAATGCCACTCCCGAAAGTAACTCTTTCACCAGGCTCCCAAATGTTTTATATCTGCTAAATGGGCTAATGAAAGCTTTAGGTTTAGAAAGCAGTAGCCTAGGGATTGTAAGAGTAAATATTAAGATGTTTTCTGACAAGCTGAATATATGTGGTTTCCCACAAAATCCCACAGTGCTTTGCACTCCATAAATATCACTCCTCTTCCCTCACAACTTTTACTCCATGAAATATGATGCCGCCATCCACTAAAACATAGCTGCACTTTCCTTGGGCTGGAGCCCCGGCACACATTTATTTATTTACATAGGGTGAGCACCATTCATCACCCTCCTAATTAATGCAGCCAGGCAGGAGGGGGTGAAGGATTTCCTTCTCCATCCCGGGAATTTTCACGGGAATCTCCCCAGCCAGAAGGAACCCCAACTCTTGGAGGCCTCTGGAGCTTGGCATCGAGCAGAGCTCGCCAAACCCACGAGGCCAAACCTTCAAATGCATTTTTGGGGGCAATGTGGTTGGTGGCCTGGTGGATTTGGTCAGGTAGGGATGCTCTGAATTATTGGTATTCCAGGGTGAAATTCCTGTCACTTCAGGCTCAGCCCTTCTGGCTGTGGCTGGGGGGAGCTGTGGCCCAGAAGAGGAGGCATGAAGACTTTCTTGATGCTGTAAAAGGCTGGAGAAGAGCTGCAAAAAGAGGTAAGTATTGTTTGCATCCATTTTCTCCTTTCATTAAGAGGCTGCCTGGGAGCTGAGCTTGCAGCGATGCCCTGGCTGGGTCTCCCCAGGTTATGAGAGCAAGGCCTGCTCAGTAGCAAAATTCAGAATCTCAAATGACGTCCATGCTCTGCAAAATGCTTAACTTGGTAAGTGGGGAGATTTTCTTGTAAATTCAATTTTTCTTGTAATTCAATACCGCACCAGAGGTCTCACTTGATGGAAAAGAGGCTCTGTGCTCCTGGAGTGTTTTACAAATATGTAAATATTATACCTAAGCTGCCCCTGTTAATTAAATATGGCACTTTACACAAGCATATTGTTTCCAGTCTCAATGTTCTGGCTTAAATCCATCATCAGTAATTACGTTCTGTCCTTTTAAATTCTTTCCTGGCTTAATTAGCTAAATTATCCTACTTCACTTCCTGTCCCAAACTTGCAGGCAGTGCTGGTGACCCTTCTCTGTGGCTCCTGGGTTTTGTCCCCTCGTAGGAGTTGTGGCATCATCACTCATCCGTGGGGAGGTGGGAATTCCACAGGGTGGGAATTCCACAAGGATGCTGCGGATTGCTGGCATTGGGCTATCACAATTTACTCAACACTTAACCAGCCAGGCAGGAGGGGGTGAAGGATTTCCTTCTCCATCCCGGGAATTTTCACGGAATCTCCCAGCCAGAAGGAACCCCAACTCTTGGAGGCCTCTGGAGCTTGGCATCGAGCAGAGCTCGCCAAACCCACGAGGCCAAACCTTCAAATGCATTTTTGGGGCAATGTGGTTGGTGGCCTGGTGGATTTGGTCAGGTAGGGATGCTCTGAATTATTGGTATTCCAGGGTGAAATTCCTGTCACTTCAGGCTCAGCCCTTCTGGCTGTGGCTGGGGGAGCTGTGGCCCAGAAGAGGAGGCATGAAGACTTTTTTTTGATGCTGTAAAAGGCTGGAGAAGAGCTGCAAAAGAGGTAAGTATTGTTTGCATCCATTTTCTCCTTTCATTAAGAGGCTGCCTGGGAGCTGAGCTTGCAGCGATGCCCTGGCTGGGTCTCCCCAGGTTATGAGAGCAAGGCCTGCTCAGTAGCAAAATTCAGAATCTCAAATGACGTCCATGCTCTGCAAAATGCTTAACTTGGTAAGTGGGGAGATTTTCTTGTAAATTCAATTTTTCTTGTAATTCAATACCGCACCAGAGGTCTCACTTGATGGAAAAGAGGCTCTGTGCTCCTGGAGTGTTTTACAAATATGTAAATATTATACCTAAGCTGCCCCTGTTAATTAAATATGGCACTTTACACAAGCATATTGTTTCCAGTCTCAATGTTCTGGCTTAAATCCATCATCAGTAATTACGTTCTGTCCTTTTAAATTCTTTCCTGGCTTAATTAGCTAAATTATCCTACTTCACTTCCTGTCCCAAACTTGCAGGCAGTGCTGGTGACCCTTCTCTGTGGCTCCTGGGTTTTGTCCCCTCGTAGGAGTTGTGGCATCATCACTCATCCGTGGGGAGGTGGGAATTCCACAGGGTGGGAATTCCACAAGGATGCTGCGGATCCCCAGTGCTGGCATTGGGCTATCACAATTTACTCAACACTTAACCACAGGATACACTTATATATGTTTTACTTACATTTTTGGAAGCTTTTTTATATAATATCTGCTCCTCCCAAATGTTTTTAATTCATAATAAATGTAATTCCTAGCATTAAAACTTAAAAATACTTGTTCTCAACCCTCCTCGTACTTATTTAGATGAAGGAACTAAGGAAAAAAAATCATTCAAACCATCAGGCTATGCAAAATAAATCAGAAACTAATACCTGTTAAAGCCAAAAGTTCTCAACCAGAAGAGCACATGGGAGGCACTGGACAGTACAGAATATCCAGGACTGCTAATGAGAACTCCCCATTTTTAATTTCCAGTTATTTGGATATTACATTAATGGCTCCAGGTCTCAGGAACATGGAACAGCACCACAGATGAGAGAAACTCTGCTCAAATCCGAGAGGAGTTCTACGATTAATAAAGATAAAGCAGGGACAAGGTAGGAAGGGAGGGAGCTGCAGTTTAATATACTTATCCTATGAATATTTCTATAAAATCTCTTCAAGTTTTTTAGTGAAACAAAGTCCTGAATAGAAATGGAATATTTCTTTTCAATACCAGCTTTTAGCTACCAAGATTCCATTAAAATTATGCCAGAGAAAAAAAAATTAAAGATATGTATCTTGCTAATAAAAATACACTTTGGTAAGAGATGTTGCAGAAGCAGAACCTCCTGTAAATTAGGTCACTTCTCCAGTAAACCATCTCCTGAACTCCTTTGTGGGAATTATGTAGGAAACAGGTTTTCTTTTCAAATCTTAATATAAAACTTGGAGAAGGAACAAGTCTTCTACCTTATTCACATTCATAAAAAAATCATAATGTAGCATCAATATTCACTTAATAAAGAGACCATTTACACTGCTGGGCTGCTGTTCTTTTGTTTGCCAGGGTGGATTTTTTTTAATCATATGGAAGAGTCGGTGCAGCAACATCTGTGACTTGTCAGTCATTTAATTAACCAAAGAAAAGCTAGCTATTCATTTTATTTCTGTATATGTTAATGCTAGAAACTAATAGAAAACAGCTAGTAAATTGTCCTCTGCATATATTGGACACAGCAACAATTACTCTGGCAGAGAAGATATAATAAAAGAGGAAATTTTAATAGTATTCTTATTCTATTTATTCTCAGGGGCTTCTGTTTCAAGGTACTGTAGAAATTAACAATTATTTCTTTTCATTGTTTTTGATGATCTTTTTCTATTATGGCCCTATCCGACTTAAAAGAAAATATAATTTGAACTTTTCTGGTTTTTTGTATTAAATTTTCTTTGGCACCTGGAGATTTCCTTTCTGGTTGGTTACGGGGAGGTCCTGAGAAGGTTCAGAAAAATAAGCAGCAAGTGTTTCTTTCAGACAGCTGGTTAAGGCATGTCAGTTATTGGGACAATCAAGAGAACTCAGCTTCAAACCCAGAACTTTCACATAATAAAATAATTTGCTTTTCCAGCCTTATTTTATTGACAAATATGTCTCTCCCATATTTTTGGAATGTCTGTCATATGATACGTCTAAATACTTGCTATTGCTCTGCTATATAAAGCAATTAACTGACTTTATACAGCAAATTGTCAGAGGATTTCCCCAGAAAGCTTGGGGAAATCTAACCTACGGAACTGTTCTCCAATTTATTGACATGCTACGGTGGTGAAAAAAGTAGGACATCAATAAACAGCTTTAGCTGGAAAACTGGAATCTGATTATAAGTATTGGGAGCTGGAGACCAGAGCCTCAATTAAAATACATGGCATGGCTTTAGTTTAAAGCAGAGAGGTGCTGGGTTTTAATGGGAAAAAGCAAGGCTCGGTGAAGGGTGGGAATGCAGAAATGTGGAGTTTTACATGCCAGGTTCCCCCTGGGACTGTTTGAACTGGATCCAGGTTCAGCTCCTCATGCCCGACCACTCCTGTGCCTCGGGGAAGCTCCGGCAGGGAGAGAACCTGGAGGATTTTGAGTAGGAAATGATCTTGTCTTCCTTTCAAGGGCAGAGCGATGGTGCAAGGGCAAAGTTGGAGCTCGGGACTGGCCCTGGATGGATTCGCCACCCTCAAGGAAAGTCCTTCTGCTTCCTGCAGAAACCAAATCCCGCAAAACAGCAGGTTTGGAGATTTTGCTTTTCTCAACCAATCAAACCGTAATCATTTAGGTTTGTGCAGTAAATATTGATTAGGACTGAAACACCTGAGTAAGAAAGTGGATGAAATAGGTCAGGAAGTGCTGGATCGCTCACAGGAAACTACAAAATAGCCTGAAATCCCCATAATTCATAAACAGGATTTCAGAATCACAGAATCATTAAGACCTCCAAGATCATCAAGTCCAACCTCTGACTGAGTAACAACAAAACTGTAGTAACAGACTAAAAATAAAGCAAATCACAGATTTTACAGGATCAACCACGGCCACAAAAATTAAAAAGGGAGATAAATTACAGAAAAAAAAATATATGTGATGTTAAAAAGGTAATTTTTAATACAGTGAAGGAAACCTTCCCACCTGAATGTTAACTTCATGAAGGAAACCTTCCTATCTGAATTTTAACTTCATTATTTTTGCTAAAAGACCTTGTGCTCTGCCACTGGAGGTACCTCACCTGCAGTGCTGAGAGGGCAAGGAAGGGCTGCTGAGATTGGCTGGAAATAATTGCTTTGTTAACAAATTATCTGCCTAAGCACAGTTCTTACACCTGTGTAACTTGAGTTTTTCAACTCCTTTTCCTGCTCTTTTATCACCACTGGTGGTTACACTCATTTGAACCTGGGTTTTATCTGTAACCTCTTTTGCTGACTTTTAGGGCTGGTTTTCTGTTGCCGCACAAGGAGCATTAGGTGCTTGATTTTGGCATAGCACAGAAGATAAAGAGGGAAAAGGCAAAAGGAGAAACCCCAAAATGAGCTGCAGCCCTTCCTTTGGCAGTGTTCCCCCTTGATGAGATGCATTTGAACGTGTCAGGAGCCCGGTGCCACCTTCCCTGGATTGTTAATATTCTGGTTATCATGCAAGAAGTGGTTGATGAACAAGTTTAAGCAGTGTGCAAACAACGTCACCTGCTGGGAAGTGTTAAGGTACCCATCATACCATGTCAACTTGGCAGGCCTCATGTTGTGTTTCTGATTATATTTAGTCATATAAAATTAACTTTTCCTAATGTAACGGGTTGGGGAGGCAACGTGGACAGCACAAGAGTTATTTAGGGTAAAACCTATTTGTATTCAGATTTACTAATGAGAAGCACAATGTGAGCAAAATCCCTCCACTCATTGAATGCGTTTACGGAGTGCCAGGGCTGGAGTGCCTCGAGCCCTAACCCGTGGCACAGGTGACAAAGCAGGAGGGTTTTGTGGTGTTCCTGTTGTCCAGCAGGGCCAGCTCCAGGCCCCACACAGCTCCTGCCTGTCCATTGCAGGCCTGAAGCTGTCTCCAACTTGCCTGGAGCTTGCTCACCTCCATGTGGGATCCTTACAGTTGTTTAGAGCAGTTTTTAGGGAATTACAGTGGTTGCTGGTTTCCAGTCC
The DNA here is from genome assembly GCA_024865655.1 of Emberiza elegans. Lineage (NCBI taxonomy): Eukaryota > Metazoa > Chordata > Aves > Passeriformes > Fringillidae > Emberiza > Emberiza elegans. Next base: position 1,695,470 of record JALJVW010000241.1, on the reverse strand, counting down.
TTTTAAAAATTTTTTCCCTTTTTTCCCCTCTTTTTTTTAACTTTTTGTTTCCTTTTTCCTTTTTCCTTTCCTTTTTCCTTTCATTTTTCCTTCCCTTTCCTTTTTCCTTTTTCCTTTTATTTTTCCTTTCTTTTTTCCTTTTCCTTTCCTTTTCTTTTCATCTTTCCTGTCCTTTTTCCTTTCACCTTTCCTTTCATCTTTCTTTTATCTTTCCTTTCATCTTTCCTTTCATCTTTCATTTCCTTTCATCTTTCCTTCCATTTGCCTTCCCTTCCATTTGCCTTCCCTTCCCTTCCCTTCCCTTCCCTTCCCTTCCCTTCCCTTCCCTTCCCTTCCCTTCCCTTCCCTTCCCTTCCCTTCCCTTCCCTTCCCTTCCCTTCCCTTCCCTTCCCTTCCCTTCCCTTCCTCTTCCTTCTTTTTCCCCTTTTCAAAAATGTTTATGACAATTTTGTCATTTTTCAGGTCCCCCATATTTTCCATGCATTCCTCTGGGTGCTCTTTTGTCGCAGATAATATCCCCATGGCACAGGCCAAAGGAAAATCCTGAGCAGAGGAGCTGGGAACACATTCCCTTTCCCAGAATGTGCTGGCTAAACCAGGCTGAGAGTCACCCAACTGCTTAGATTAAGAAAAAAGCCAATGAACATCCAATTTCTCCACCAAGCAGCACAACCTCTCAGCACTCACAGGCAGCAGCTTTGGTTGGCTCCCTTTGGTTCTTTGCCATCTCAAATTCAAGGTTCAGTGACCCATTCCTGCCCACTGGCTGTTGGGCAAAGGATCAGGATTTATTAATTATTATAAGAGCCAGGGAGGGGGCCTTCCTAATTAAAGACTCTGAGTGTCACTTCTCATTTTGCCCTGCTTGCCAGCCTGCTGTACCTGGCTCTGCTCAGATGACACTCAGCCCTTAGCCTGGAACTGGATTCTTAGGAGAAACTCAGGGAGGAAAACGCAATAAAAAATCTTCAACTGCTTGTGCAGAAAGAGGGAAGGTGAAAAAGAGTGTAATTGTTCAGCTCAATAAAGGGGGAGACACAAAAATGCCTTTTTTATTAATGTTGTTGAGGCTTAAAGGCTGAAATTTGGCATGGAACAGCTCCGGAGCCTCATATGAGAGGAAACCAAATGACTGATTTATGGGCACTTGGAAATTGCTTCCCACTCTGGCTCATTAATGGCTAAATTGGGCTTAGTCCTCATCCAGCAACACTCCATTGGCCCGGGATGCTCTGGCCATGAGGCCCCTCCGAATTTCCAGCGCTGGTCAAGGCTGCATCAAACTCATCATTATTAGAAACCCCAAACTCTTCAAATGAATTAAAGGAATATTAATATTGTGAGATGCAGGCAGCCTATATGAGCTTAGGAGATGATGAGGGGCTCAGGCAACATTTTTCTTTGTGGCCAAGGCCTTCAGCAACAACAATTTTCTGAGAAAAAGGACTATTTTGTAAGATAAAGAACTATTTTTGAGAGAAAAAATTGTATTTCTTCTTATCCTCGCATTGCAGTGACAGGGAAAAGACAGGTTTTTGTCACTTGAAATGATTTTGCAATCAAGTAAATCCCTGATTTACAAAAGTTTAGGACATCACTGGGAGTAAAAGGTACTGCTGCTTAATTAAAATGTACTTGATGGGTGGAAATCAGCATTCAAAGCACCGAGGAGTTACAGCAGCAGCGACAAACGAGTTTGTGTTTTGTGTTGCGATTTACTGCCAACAGCTCTGCCTTCCCTGGGCCCTGTGATGTTCCAGGGAATGGGCTGGAAATTCAATCCATGCCTAATGGGCTTAACTTGGGAAGGGAAAAGAAAAAGCACCCGCTGCCTGCTCCAGTCTGTGCCCCCCTGCAAGAGCTGCCAGGAGCAGGGGACAGAAAATGCTGATTTTAATGGAAAATGGGTCTGGTTTGACCTGGATAGAGGAATTTCTGAGCAGGGGAAAGGGAAGGGAAGGGAAGGGAAGGGAAGGGAAGGGAAGGGAAGGGAAGGGAAGGGAAGGGAAGGGAAGGGAAGGGAAGGGGGAAGGGAAGGGAAGGGAAGGAAGGGGAAGGGAAGGGAAGGGAAGGGAAAGGAAAGGAAGGAAAGGAAGGAAAGGAAAGGAAAGGAAAGGGAAAGGGAAAGGAAAGGAAAGGAAAGGAAAGGGGAAGGAAAGGAAAGGAAAGGAAAGGAAGGAAAGGAAAGGAAAGGGAAGGAAAGGAGGAAAGGAAAGGAAAGGAAAAAAAAGGAAAGGAAAAAAAAAAGGAAAAAAATTACAAAATTTTAGAAACTGCTCATCAGTGAAAGTGGAAAGGAAAGGAAAGGGGACTCTACTCAAAAATGCAAATTTTCCTATTTCTAGACATGAAAATAGAACTATAATATTGGGCTGTTCTGGGCAATATTGGGATGGGTGTATTGGAAGAGCAGAGACCCTCACTTGCTCTCCCAATGGCCCAGGAGCCAGGCCATGGCTTTGCTGCCATCCTGATTCCTGACAGAACAGGTGGATGAGGAAAGGAAAAGCACATGCAGGAGAGGATTGGCTTCTGCAGCCTCATATCACAGCGAGAATGCTCAAAGAAAAGGGCAATTTCACAAGTCAAATAGTTTTGTTTTTTCAAAAAAAAGCTTTCACCTGTGAAGGCAGTGACAAGGAACCATCTGCAATCAGCCTCCCCTCACCTTTTTCAGGTGGAAGCAGAGGAAATCCTGCAGTGATATTACCTGTGCTAATGCGAACAGAGATCAATCCACGGGAGAATAGGTGAGCAAATGTGGGTGTACACAAGTGTAAGCCCCAATTCAAGAATGTGTCCCTGATTGCCTGGAGGGGAAAAAAACCACTCCTGGCAAGTGAAGAATGCATTATCTCCATAATATAGCTGGAGATACCCGAGGAAACTTCAGCATCAAATATTTGTACACAGGTCCTATTTATTAAAAGCAAATATTGACCGTTCAGTCCTTAAATATTTTAAATAATTTATTCTAAATATTTTGATACGGGAGTAAATTAATGCTAAAGCATTTCTTTGTTTGTGCCAAATCAGTGCTTCCCAGTAGGAAGTTAGTCCATCCTTGCAAGCAAGCTTTCACTCTCAGTAGGCAGTCCATTTCTGTAGAGTGCCATTAACTTAATTTCAAAAAGAACCAGTAAAGGTATATGGAGCAGGCAGTAATAGCATGGAAAATATCCAAAATTACTAGACCCCAGCAACAGAACTTCAATGCCATTTTCATGCACTAATAATTTGTAGTTTACATATTGAAGGTAACTATAAACTGACTACTTCCTTGGTTAAGTCTTGCAGGTAATTGCAAATATGCTGTTAGTGCTGTACCTTTCCCCATCTGAGAGCAGCATCTCTAGGAAAAACAACAGAAAGCACAATTTTCACCTTATTTCCAGAAGTGTTCTGGAGTTTCTTTGTCACCAGCAATATTAAATTTACTTGTTCTCAAACCATAAAAGTGTGGCAATTTTAAAACTAGATTTCATAACCCAAAATTGTAATATTTTGGATACTCTTGGCTTTAATTTAAGTCAAATCTTGTCTTAATAAAGCAAATTTGATGAATATGAAGTACACACATGGAAAACTATGTGTTCCAAATCAGAAAAATCTTTTGGAACTCCGCTTTATTTTGGCTGAGAAATTTAATCTGTGGAAGGAACCATATCAACACAACAATGTTGTTTACTCTTGGGTGTCATCCCAAATAATTTGTGTGAGAAGCGGGACACAGATTTTCCTGTTCCTTCAGAGGTTCTCATGAAGAATTCTGTATTTTTACATTTCTGCTGCCCCAAGAGCTGCTGGTTGGATGGTTTTCACATGCAGAGCAGTTGTAGCAAGGAGACTGGATTGAAAGAGGAGGTGGAACAAGGTGGCCTTTCATAACTCCAAGGTCACCAATATCCCAAATCCCACACCCCTGGCTCTGCTCAATCTGCTCATGGGGGTGGACTTTTGGACCATGGACACAAAAGTTTTGCTCACAGGGGGGACAGAGATGCCTTGGGAAATGGAGGGAGAATCTTCCCATCTGACAAAAGTCAAAACTCCTGCTGGTTTCACTCCTCTCTGTTTCAAGGTCTCCTTTTGAGACCGGAGTTCTCTTAGAAAGGTAACAGAAAATCCTGGGAAAGGCTTCCAACCACTTACATATTTCATTTATGTCAATCAGCCAGTTCTTTCCCTGCTCACAGAACCTACATTTCACAATTCAACTCATAGTATAAGAATTGTTGATATTTGAACCTGTGATGTTCTTTAAAGTTTGCTGTGTTTGCCCCAGTGGACGTTTAGGCGCCCTGGAATCACTTTGGTTTCCAATAACTTTGGTTTCAAATATTTTAAAATATTTGCTGTAAAAAAAATGATTTTGTCTCCTCTGAGAGAGCACAGATAGATAGATAAAATCTGTGATAGACAAAATCACAGATCAAGATCAGCAATGCATCAAGGTCAGCAATTAAATGGGTTAATTCTTCATCTTTTCAGTAAACCAAAAAAAAAACCTGCTCCGGGAAGGGGCAGTGCTTGGAATATTTGGGAAGAAAAAGTTAGAAACAGTGAGGGAGGCTGAGAAGAGCCCTTGCACAATGGGCAGTTTCCAGCCCTTCAGCTGGAGCCCAGGTTCTGCGGGCCGTGCCAAGCTGCGATGCTGCAGCTGGCGGAGCAGGCAGAGGTAATTGCAGTGCTGGGCCAGCTCCCTGGGAGGAACATTGCAAACTGCATTTTGGGCCTGGGAGCACGAGCCAGCGCAACAAATTAGGGAATGTGATCTGCAAACCACAGGACAGCGCCGCTGCCCTGAAAAAAAGACATCCAGTGAGAAGGTTGTTCAGTGAGAAGGGAGGATATTAATAAAAATCCTCTTGCTCATTGGCCATCCGAGGGGAGTGCACAGCAAAAAGCACTTTTTGGCTGGTATTTTAATTAGTAGATAAATTGACTTACAACAAGCACAAGGTTTATAGCAAGGGTCTCAAACTGAGTAACTCCCTCTCTTCATCCTCCCAGTGTCCAAGGCCAGGTTGGAGAGGGCTTGGAGCAGCCTGTGGAAGGTGGACAGCAGTGGAAGGTGTCCCTGCCCATGGCAGGAGGCTGGAACTGGACAATTTTGGAGGTCCCTTCCAATCTAAACCAGCCTATAAATCTGTGCTGTATCAAGCACAGTGGCCTCAAGAAATCTGAGCATCTAAAGTTACATCCTTCCATTTTTTGGAGGCATCCAAAGCCTCTGGATCCAATGTCCTGTTAAAAAAAAAGTTCAATTACTTCCAAATCAGGACTTTTGCAGCTGGGTGTTGGACGTGGGCTCCATCCCTCCTCCATGCAGCAAGGGGAGATGTCCCTGTGATTTCCTGTGGCTGCCCTGACCCCCTCTGCCCTGCTCCTCCCCAGGGCATGGCAAGGGATGCAGACACTGAGAAGAGGAGCAAAGAGCCCCAACCCTCCCATCAGGATGCCCTGTAGGCAGTGGAGGAAATGGAGTAAGGACAAGGAAAATTGGATTTAATAATTGCCACTAATAAAGGGGCAAGCGCAGAGAGCCAGTTCTACGCTGCTGGCAAAATTAATTGCTCAAGGCACATTAACAGTGTATTAGTTAACACATACACAGTGAGTAAATTGTAATTAAGCTAACTAACTAAATAATAAATACTTAGACTTTGTATGACAATCGGTCCTTGTAAAAATCCTTTCCACACCAGTGATAATTATTGACTTGCACAACTTAAACTGAAAAAATCTAAACTGATGCCCATTTATTTTAATCTTCAAAATGGCTTGGATTGGTTTTTTATTTTTTTTTGTATTGGTAAATGAAAGAATGATGTCATACAGCAGCATTAAGTACTATTAAAAAGGCCATAACTAACATTGGTTGCATAAATAATACATAAAATGACACTTTTACACACTTTGTGAAGAATTGCTTCATGGGTTATGCAAACTTTTCCAAAATAAGTTCCAAGAAATAACATCACCCGTTATGTTTCATAGCTACAAATTGGTAACTGAATTAACATTCATTTATTAAGTTTACATGGAGAACTCCTCTAATTCAAACGCTTGCAGATTATAATTTATTTTTATCCGAGGTATAATTTTTCATCTCTTGTTTTTGCCAAAGTCAATACAACCTCAGCCAAACTCTGGTTCCAGTTCTCCATTTGTACCCTCCTGTTCTTGGCTACTTACCTAGATGAGTCTTTTCTAGCAGGGAAGGTAAATAAATGAGCTTGGATCACAAAAAAAAAAGTCATTTGTAAAATTTTGAATTTCAACTACGGTTCCTGAGTCAATATTGACAGCTTTAGGATCCTACTCCTGCAATTTAATAAAAAATAGAACAGAGAATCACTTTTGCACATATGGAACTTGAACAACTGGTCTGCCAGGAGAGGTTGAATATGTTATTTTTTTAATAATCTGTTTTATTTCTCCTATCCCAGTTTAATCTGCAAGTCAAATACAGGCGCACTGTGGAGTGGGACAATATGAAAAGACCTTTTCTTCATGAATAAGCTCCATGAAAGTCCCAAAAAGGACCTGTCTTCTGGGACACAGGCTGCTGCAGCTCTGAGGAGGTTTGCAGCACCACAGAGGAGATTAGAGGAGACTGGCATTGTAACCACAGGGGATGTCAATAAACAGGGAGAAGAAAGTGAGGAAGGAGAACATGAACAAGGAGATGGAAAAGAAACAGAGAGGGTAAAAAATTTTCTGGTGGACCTTGTGCAAACCAGAAGAATTAAGGAAGGAGGAACTAATTGTAGCCCAGAGGGGCTGTGGGTTCTCCATCCCTGGCAGTGGGCAAGGCCAGGCTGGACACTGGGGCTTGGAGCAGCCTGGGATGGTGGAAAGTGTCCCTGCCATGGCTGGGGATGGGACTGGACGAGCTCTAAGGTCCCTTCCAACCCAAACCATTCTGGGATTCTATGATTTTACGGTTCTCTAAATACTGGAGTGAGTAAGGGCCTTGCTGCAGGCACTGGGGTCAGATTTAGGTGAGGATTCAACAGTTTAATCTGATAGTGATTACTGGGAGCAATTTTTGTGGGAATCTTTGCATTCCTGGCTCAAAAGGAAATACTCCTGCTAAAAATGTCCTCATGGAAAGAGGTCCTTACTAAATAGGCAGTGACACAACAGGAAGTGACACAAATACGAATTTGTCCTTGATAGATGGTTGAAGACCTCATGGAACCAGTTACAGAAAATAACCCCAGATTGAGTTAATTCATTTTAAATTAAGTGGAAAGACAAATAAGTCCCATAAATTCAGTTTTCCTATAGCAAAAGGGGAAGTGTGGTAAAATGTCAAGGTGTGAAGTTATCTGGACTGCAGAGACCACAGAGCAGGAGGTCACAACCCCTATAGCCCTGCCAGGCTGCAGGGATGTAGGGATGCCCCTGAGGCAGTTTTCCTCATGGACTCTGATGTCCCTGGGTCCTACGAGGTTCTGATCCAAATCACGTCTAATCAGTCACATTAAATAATCCTCCCTTTGTTGTCCTGTCCATTATTCACTTGTTCCACATCTTCCCATGTTTTTTATATTCTGAAAATCAGTCATTTCTCAAAATGGAAGGGAAAAGGAGTTGCTAGAGAATAAATCCACCCTATCCCATTGCAAAAATGTTTAACCAAGTCTTTTTATTTGATAGTTTAAGCACTGAAAGGGACAACCCAGGAACATTTGGAGTCTGGAGGTGTCCAAGGAATTCCTGGATGTGGCACTCAGCGCCCTGGGCTGGGGACAAGGTGGGCATTGGGCACAGATTGGACATGATGGGCTGGGAGGGCTTTTCCAACCTCAATATGGATTCTGGGATTCTGTGAGTCAATCAGACCCTATTCCATGTGCCTCCATGCTGATGGTTAGAACCAGGCTGAGGTGAGTAGGACCAAGGTGCAGAAACAGCCAGGTGAGGCTCTTTGACCTGTGGCAGGCAGGAGAACAGGTAACCAGGAATGATTGAACACTTTGGATCTATTAAACCTGTTAAACATGGCTGAAGTCTGAACTCGGCTGATAAATCATTCCAGAGTGTGCCTTGCATGGATTGAAGGGAGAGGGAAATGAAATATATAAAAAAGCCATCAAGATTGAAATTGTTCTTTAACCTCCACAGCCTTTAAAGTGTTTCTCAAAGCCTAATGATACCTTGTCATTTTTCTGATTTAATGCACATTTGTTCAGGTTGGTCTGGGCCGGGGGAGTCCTGTTTCTTCACAGACAATTTCCATACCTGGGATAAGGATGTTTCAGCCAAATCCAAGCAACGTCTCCCAGGCAATGTACCCAGCATTAGGGAAAGTAGAAATTTGTCAGTTTAGAAGATTTCATCATTAAAAATCCCTAGTTTAGCCTAGAAAACAGTGGAGTTGTATAGAAAAAGTTGAATTTCTTTCCTTTTTTTTTTTTTAGTGTTGATATTACCTTCGTTCCTTTGCAAAAGCAGAGCTGTCACAATAAGGATGTGTTGATGCCTTTTAGGCTGTTACTGGAAAAAATAATTATAAATCTGCCAAACATCACCCAAAAAAAGTTGTATTTAACTATTCTGTTTCTCTATTTCCCTAATTCTGAGTTGAACTTCAAAACCTTGCTGGACTATTTATAGAATGCAGTTAGATTCTGTTCCTTCAAAAAGAAAACCATGGATATAAAATATAGCACAGATATGTTGAGAGGACTTCAAGATCTGAAATGGAAAAGCATTTTTTTATTACTCAAAAAAATGAGCACTTACATAAAGCAGTTTGAGGATATTATTTTGGTTTTTCATTGTTTCTTGTAGCTGCTGTCTAATCCAATGGATTAGATCATCCAGGGCTCTAAATGAAACCCAGAAATTCCTTTCTTTGTCAGTGCTGGAGAACATTCCACGCAGGGTCCCAGCTGGATCTGTCCTGGATCCAGTGCTGTTCAATATTTCATTAACAACTTGGATGACAGAAGAGAGAGCAGACTTTGGATGACACCAAAGTGGGAAAGATCACGAGTATTAAAATTCCAAATTATTTTGGAGCAGCATCCTAATGATGACATTTAATAAAGATGAGTGTGAGGCGCTATGTATAGGAAGAAAAATCCAATCCACACAAATACAATGGTGGAAGTGGTGTTACAAAAAGGCAAAGAACTTTCTGGGATCTCTGCAGAGCATCATTAGAGCCTTAACAAAAAAAAAAGTGTCCATTTCCTGGCATTAGTATTAAAAATAAGATGAAGAAAAACTGGGGGAAAGTGAAGAGGAAAATGATAGGAAATTACAAACATTTGAGAAAAGCTGGGATGAGTCTAGAAAGAGGAAGGAGACCCTCAATACTAGTTTAATTTTAAATATATTTATGACCATGCATATGAAAGCAAATGTATGTAAATCTTTATTTTAAATAAGGTGACAAGCACTTTTTTCCATGTCCAAAGAGTGCTGGACAAGAAGTAACAGGTTTTAGCTTGCACGAAGGGAGTTTTTCTATCTGAAAGGATAATTAGGCACCGGAGCAAATTACCAGGGGAGATTGTGAAACTCACTGGCAATTCTGAAGAACAGATTAGACATACATCTGCCAACACTCGTGTAATTTTAGTTGGTCCTGGTCCAGGGCACAGAAGGAAAAGGGCCCGGATCCATCTTGCCTGATGGGAGAGACACCAAACTCTGGGAACTGGCCGTCCTGGGAACCTCTGATGGGCCATTTGAAGGGCAGAGGTGTGAAATTCTGTGTGTTGCAGAGCCAGAGGTGACTGCATTCCTCACCCACTTGCTGGAGTCAGCTGCAATCGATCTGGATATGGGCATATTCCAGCCTGGAATCCACCTTAACACCCCCTCCACCCCACCAGCTTCTCAGGGCTTCTCGATGTATTGAATCAAATTTCCTGAATGGGAATCAATTCCCAGCACAGAGAGGAGGATGGACATCCAGGATACATGGATTTATTTTTGCATATATCCTTTTATCTGAATGGATTACTTCTGCACCCAAAAACACAGGTCTCTGAATAGTGTAGTCAAAATAAATAGTTACAGTCTAAAATTAAAGTTTAGGGTTTAAAATAAATAGTTGCAGCTTAAAATAAATAGTTGCCATTTAAAAATAAAGACTTGCAAGTTCACTCTCAGCCATTCGCATAATATTCAGCAATCAACTGAAAATAAGAGTGTAAAAAACCAAAAGTGGTTCTATGCCTGAAAATAAAACAGGTTTTGTCATGGCAGCTGTACCTGGGTACCTACAGCTTCCACAGACACCCAGAAAAATCCCTGCTAAGCAATCCCTGTGGGATTCCTTGGCAGGAAGCCTCAAGGAAATACAAATTTTCAAATATTCCTGCCTTCTTCTACAATAATATTTTATAATAGTTTTTGTTACTCCTTTGAAACACCCCCTCAAAAAAAAACCCCAAAAAAAACCGAAAAAAACCCAAAAAAACCAAAACAAAAACCTGTGCATCAGGGGCATATTCCCTAAATGACAGCCTGAGCTGAAAATGCCTGTCCAGGAATTCTGCCCTTTGCTTCCAGACTAAATGCTCCTACACGGGCTCCTCGCTGGCCAGGCTCGTGCCCATCTGCCGGGATGGCGCGGTGCCTGCGGCAGGTCGGCGTGCCAGCTTCCCTGGGTCAGGAATGCCAGCACATGACAGCACTAGATGGACAACCTGCCTCGTGCTGCCACACTCTCCCTTCCAAAATCAGCTCTCCTCAGGCTGGCTCCCTGCATCAGGGATCAGGTAGCAAATGGAAAACACCTGCGGGGAGCGGGAAACGTGAAAAGTTTGGGGGTGTTCGCTCTTTCCAAAAAAATCAGGCTTCTAGGAAACAGGGAAAGCTCATTTGGGATGTTAGATATTGTAAAAATATTGCCCACAGGAATGCTCTGAAAGCAAACCTTTGGCAGGGTTTCAGTAGCTGCATTAGGCAACTCGTGGGCAAAAGGATTGCTCCCAGCTCTTCCTGGCCAGGACTCCCATTTGTGTGGAAGTGCCTCCCTTCCTCCAGACTAATTAATAAACCAACAGTATTGACAGGCTGCATTGCCCAGAATGGGGTCAGTGCAGCAGGCCCACAGCACGGGGGTGAGGATGCTCCGCTCTGGCTGGCTCCAGGAGCAGGTCTTGCCCTGCCCAGGTGGGATCAGAGGGAACCTGGTACCTCACAGGGGGTTTGGACAGAGGGACCGGACTGCATCACCTCATGGTCAGGGTTTGCCCACAAAGTCAAGGGAAGGCACAGGCTGGACTGGGCTTGGAGCAACCTGGGACAGTGGAAGGTGTCCCTGCCCATGGCGAGGGGTGGAACTGGATGGGGTTTAAGGTCCCTTAAAGAACCAAACCAACCCAAACCAGTCTGAGATTCCCTTGTGAGCTCCAACAACCTTTGCACTCTCCCCTGGCAGTTCAGGCTCTTTTGGAAGATACTCATCTCCCACCAAAAAATCAGAATGGCAAATCAGAGGAAGAGGAACTCTGATGAAACAGCATTAATATCTCCTCCAGGAGGGCATGCCTTCCTGAGGAACCATGTCAGGAATGCACCTGCTGGAGTTCTCCAAGGCACGGGCTGTGCTTCAGCCCCACGGACCCCACGTGCGCATTCTCAGCCATGTAGAAAATTATACCCAGCAAAGCTGGTCACGTATCAAACACCCCGTTCCTGGCTGTTCTGCGGAGCCTGACGCGCAGGAAGGTGGACAAGGCGGGAGACAGAACGAGTGTAGATCATTACAGGAACCACAAAGGGCGCAACTGTGAGTGATGGCGCCGTAATGGAAAGGCGGGAGTGTGACAGCGGGAGCGCCGCTCGCCTGAGCCACGGCTCCCGCGATCCCACGGACACCTCCTCTGATAATCCATCACCGATCCTGCTCCTGCTCCCACCCTGCAACCTCTGCCTACCTTTTAGGCTCACCACCTGTGACATTCCTTGAGAATTCAGGGGACAAGGTGAAAGTGTAAAGCAACAAAAAGCCACATATGGATGGAATAATCCCCTCCGTGTTTGCTGAATCCGTATTCACCTTCCCCTGCCATCACCTCCTTTTATATCATGGGTTGTTATCTGTATTTCCATAGCATAAGAGCTCGACACTGAGATCAAAGCTCCACTGTGCCAATCACAGGAGCTGATTGCTGCCTGACAGAGAGCCAAAACCAGGGATTTGGGGTGAAATGTGGGGACAGGGGCAAGTTGCCTCAAGTGACATCTGTGCCAGGGCACAGGTCTGGATGGCACCTTGGCTCAGGGCACAGTAATGCTTTCCATTCTTTCCAGCCATACAAGTAAAGAAAACCATCCTGCTTTATTTTATTAAAGTCATATGTTATTCTGGAATTCCGTGTTGCTGTTATTCTGCCTGCTTAGTCTGGCAGTCTAAGTATATTTGAAAACCAATAAAATAAAATATTACCAAAAAACATAATACTCTAGAAATCCACTCCCTTCTGTAATTACAGTTTAATGTCTAACATACTTTGTGCTTCACATTCAGCAAACTTTGATACAGTACTTAGACAGAAATTATGGTGCACCAGAGTAACATACATTTGCTGGCAATGAAAATGGGAAATAATTTCTCTTTTATAATTAGGGGATGTCTGCAGGATGGAGGTGCTATTTGTTTGTCATCACAGAATATGCCTGCCTTGTGTCAGGCAATCAGTTTGACATGTGGAGTTAACTTTAGGTTATCCAGACCAGGCACAGGCATTTGTTCTCCATTTTCTCTTCTGTCTCACAGCAAGTCCAAGTGGGAACCTTTCCTGGGCACATTACATGGAAGGGCAGCATTTTCTTGTAAGGAACGTTTGTTTGCTGTTTTTTCAATCTCTTATTCTCAAAAATACCCTCTTAGCAAAACCACAAAGAGACATTTTCCTAAGCCACTTGAAGTAGGAGACCACAAGCTTTAACAACCAAAATAATAAAAATTGCTGCTCTATTATGATGGGGAAAAACTTGGGGTTTGCTCTTTTGCCAGCATTTGTGGCATATTTCTAGACATAATGTTGGTGATATAGACCGTGTGAACAAAGTTTGGAAGGCAACATCTTTTAATTGAATGGCTCCAGCAGTAATTATTATTTGGTCTCTTGTTAATTAACAATTTACAAATGGCAGACAGCACAGTGTACTTAAATTACTTCTTCAAGATGACTTAAAGCTGGAAAAGGGTTGCAATTATTTTCTATCTGAATTTTGCTTCTTTTCTTTTATTGGAAGTTTCCCTTTGACCCTGTAAGAGAATTCAGGGATTGATGGGAAAAAAAAACCAAATTGTGTCATCTATGTCCTTCCCACAGAAGTTTCCCATCGTGTTCACAGGCAATTTCCCACCTCCAGGAGCAGACAGTAATCACAGCTGAACAGTGTTTTAAAATCCAGTCTTCTTCACTTGTTTAGGTCCAGGAAAATAAATTTAACTCTCAGGTTTCTCTTCTTTACACAACCAGAACAGACAGCACAGGGCTTCCTTCAATAGAGCCATTCCCGGTGATTCCAGTAACGTTCCAGGGTCTGCAGAGCTGGGCAATCCCTGGCTCTTCTCCTGCTGAATTCAGCCAATGATTCAATTATTAATTCAGAAAATCATAGAATTTTGGAAAAGTTCAGGTTGGAAGAGATGTCAAAGCCCCTCCAGTGCCACCCCAGCCATGGCAGAGACACCTCCCACTGTCCCAGGTGCTCCCAGCCCCAGTGTCCAGCCTGGCCTTGGGCACTGCCAGGGATCCAGGGGCAGCCCCAGCTGCTCTGGGCACCTGTGCCAGGGCCTGCCCACCCTCACAGGGAAGAATTCCTTCCTAATATCCAACCTAAACCTGCTCTTCAACTGGCTGAATCCATTCCCCCTCATCCTGTCACTCCAGGCCCTTGCGAATCATTTCTCTCCAGATGTTTCAGCTCTTTGTGTCATGTGAATTTCTCAGCTCCAATGCTCTGGGGAGGCCAAATTTTCAAAAGTGGCCTCACAAATGGAAGAGTTTCTACAGGGACATGGTGAAAGAGCCACTGCTTGGGACAGAGACAAACCAGTGGTAATTATCACCCAGGGAACACTCCTGGGAAGGTGAAGTGTGGGGAACAGAGTAGGTCTTGTTCATCTCCAGCTGATCATGGGGAGAACAGAGGAAGGAAAACTGAAGCTCCCTGTCAGCTAATGTATGCAAATCGTGTCCTTTGTGCCTCCCTCCAACAGCAGCCCATGCAGGATGCACAGGAGGTGTAATTACCCAGCAGGAATGTGCACACAGAGATGTGAGGTGATGAGAACATGCACAGATTTTCAGGCACCCTTTTGGAGGCTGCTTTGGAAACACCGATCCTTCGATAGGCATACAAAGAGATTATACAATTATCTGGTATTTCCTTGACATCAAGAAACACAGTCAGGAGAATCATGTTTCATCTTTGAGATTTAGGGGTGTGATCACAACACAAATGGCATTAAACAAACACAAAATGCAGCCCAGGTTTCTGCCCTCACACTGAGAAGCGGGAGAGCATCGCCCGGGCCCTGCTTCTCTCCCAGAGTCATTTTAGCCTGTCAAGCTCAACACAAACTTTTATGTAGAAAAATAAAAGCTGGTTTATTTTCTGAACAATCTCATTAATTCTTCTGCAGGATTTCACCAGCCTACTGACAATTTTTTCCCAAGGAAAAGAAGGAGCTGGCAAGCAGAGGCCGCCGCTTTGGTCAGGGTGCAGCTGCAGTTCACTGCTCCTTTTTGAAAGCAAGTCCTGCAATTTTACCCATTTTTCCCCAAGGATTAAAGCAGGAAAAAACCCAACAAGATCTCACCATTGTCACAAATACAGAAGGAAATAATTCCTGGTGGGAATGAGACAAAATGTCTTGTCTTAAAGGTTGGGTCAGGTTGCAAGGACTTCCCAATGAGAAATCCAGTCCTTGATTTATTGGAACTGACCAAATTTATTCCTTTACTTATTTATTAAATTTTTATAAACATTCTGTCCTAGAAAATCAGAACAGTTAATCCTGACAGTGGTCTCCCACATGCTGGTGACAGTGGCTTGTCCCTGGGAGCAGCACACCAGCCTGGGCTTATTTCAACTGGAAAAGAAAACTTTGGAGAGTGGCAAATTTTTTGCAGATGACAGAGTTTTATTATGTGTTAGCAACATCAATCCAAGAAATTGGATTTAGTTTAGGGCAGCATCTAAAATAGCTGGCAAGGGGTGTGTGCTCATTTCACTAGTTTTAACACCCTAAAATCAGGTTCTAACTCAATGAATTCCAGCAAAAAACAGATGATGGACAGAGTTCTCAGTGAGGAACAGCTGAGCTGAGAATGCCACACTGTGCCCATGGATTTGGGGGAGACAGCTCCAGATATTGAAGGGAATCTTTGGGTGAAGTCTCCATGGAATGAAGCAGAGCCTGGCTTCCCCATCCTGCCATGGAGCTTAACTCCAAATGCCAATTAAACATCTCCTCGTGGTCCTTGGCCAAGGCATGCAGATGTTCAGGCTCCCTCCCTCCCCGCCACGTGAGCAGCCTGGGAAAAGCATTGCCCTGACAATGCTGAGAGGCGAAGTTGTCACTTTTTCTGCCGCCCAGGAGTGAAACAATAAACCAGAGCTCCGTGACCGGCGCTGACAGGGCCCTGCTCGGAGTCGCGCTGTCCACGCGCAGCCTCGGGTTGCTCCACGCTGGGTGATAACAAGGGGCACAAGGAGATGCTGACTGTCACCTCGGCTTTCATTGCACCACTGCAACCAGGCTGGCAGGAGGGTGAGCCCCCTGCTTCTCCAGGAACACCCAGGGACCCCTGAGTGGTGGCTTGAAGCACAGTTCTGGAGCCAGTCCCATGGGAACAGGCTGGGCACACCTTTGGCAATATCTACCCGCAGCTCAGTGCTCCTCAGATCCTCTAGATCAGCTCCCTGGCTTGCTGCCTTTGTTTATGTTTTTTAAAAATTTAATATTTTAAAATAATTTTCTATTTACATTAAAAAAATAATTTTATTTAATTTTTCTTTTACATGGATATCGATGTTATATAGGCAATAGCATTCAGGATGTTGCAGGAGGTATTAATTGATGAGCCTGGAATATGTCCCATTTTCTTGTAGGATCACAACAAAGACATGGTTTGGGTAACAGATATTATAACGTATTTGTGAATTACAAACAGCAAAATTCCCAGTGCTCAGCTAAAGCAAGGGACAAGATCTCATGGTTTAACATGGGTTCACCAAGAACAACTAAAAAGATTTCATGGTAGAAAAATATATTTAAATTTTACTTTCTGTCAGAGGGTTAAATACCTGCCATGCTGGACCCGAGTATCTCCTCAGAGCAGCGGGCAAATCCTGCCCCTTTCACACCTGGGAGTGATGCTCAGGGTGGTCCCTACAGCTCATCCCTGCATCAACCCTTTAATCACACAGCGAGGATAAGCCAAGGGAAGCCCGTCCCTCAAAGATCACTCGGGGCCGAGGAACCGGCAGGAAGAGGAGAATGCTTAGAAATTCACACTGGGGTCTCATGTTTTATTTTTCCTGAGGAAGAAGGAACCGTGGCACCGGAGGAGATCAGTGATGGAGCCCGCGCTTCGCTGGTGGGCAGCGCCCGCCTCTTCAAAGGGAGGTGAGCCCCCAGAAGGCCCCATCCCGCTGGCTCGGGGCAGCCAGGCTCCTTTCCCATGCCTCCAACACCATCCCACAGGCTGCAGCTCGGGGTTTGATTACCCTTATCATTAGCTGAGCTGCCAGGGCTACGTATTTTAATAAGAGACATAAAATTATCCGGTCTGCTCTGAAACCTGGCCACAGCATTTGTTTCAATGACCCCCTGTGGTTGTGAATTCGGCAGATTGACTATGGATTGTATGAAGAAGGATTTCCTTTTGTTTGTTCACAAAGCATTGCCCTTTAATTTAATCATATGTCCCTTTGCTCTTGTACAGTTCTCTGTACTCTGCCCATTCCCCCTCCCCTCCTTCTTTTTTTTCTTTTTTTTTATACAATCTGGACATCTCCGACCATTCCAGTGCTAGCTGTAATTATTTCTCTTAATTCAGTTATTAAAAAATGTCTGCTCGTGGCAGAAGCATTGCGGATCTTTAGTCAAATTGATACAAATATTTTATTAGGATAATTAACAACCTTCAGCACAAGCTTGTTTGGGAGAGCATTGGAGAAACTGAGCAGGTCTGAAATTTGAAACAGATGCAGGACATATTCATAAATAAAACCAGACCAAGTCAAACTGTGGCCTGCATAATAAGACATCACTCACTGTGTTTGCTATATATTTGCAGACATGTTGTTAGCTGCATTTATTACAAAAGTTAGGTGCTTATTTGGAAGCTTTCACTTCTGTGAGCTTGTGATACTTTCTGTAAAACAAGAACCATAAATCATAGCGCGCCGGTTTGAAACCCGTGCACCTCCAGATAACCAGCACTTGTCAGTAGATTGTCTAAACCAGAGGATTAGCCAAAATACAGATGGAGAGGAAACACAGACTGTTTACGTTGAGTATTTTGGCCAAGAGCCCAAGGAAATTACAATCGATATGGATATAGCATTTCTGAAGAGTTATGTAGCAAAAAGTGCAAGAAAATACTCTGACAGAGAAAATAAATAAAGCTGACAGAGGCTTAATTCTCTAGATTCTGTACTGCGGATAAAAATTAGAAACATTAAGCCATTAAATCATTTCAGCAGGACTTTAAACAATAGGAGCGAACTCGCCTGTTACTGCACAAGTTTAGATCCATCTCTTTTGTAGACTGGATAAATATTCACCATTGCAACTCTAACACTTCCCGCACTTCCCGTACACTGCATGACCTATTTTCCCAGTCCTTTTTCATGTGGGACAGGTTTTAAATAAAATAGAAAAATTCCTCTTGCTTCTTACAGATTGGAGTTGATTAAATATTCTACTGATAAAGGGTAAGCAAATGTCAGATTCAATATAATAAAAAGAGAAATGAGAGTTCATACAAGCAGCAAAGCAAACAATCCATTTTCATACTTTATTAGAAACATTTATTGCCATAATGACTGCATTATACTAAGCAAGCAGGTGGAAAGGTGCTCTGCGCAAGATATTCTCAAATATCTTTATTTTGAGGGTTTTATATCTCCAATATTTAGACAGATGTTTTATTCCCTATAATATAGTCAGAGTATGAAATGCTGTAATTTCAGTTACTACATAAGGATCAAAATTGTACTTGAAGATCACGGCCTGTCATTGTGATTTCGGCAATAATGGTAGACCATTAAATGCTCAATTTTTCTGCTTTGACTTTATATTCCCAATGGTGAGTGGCTTTAGATATAGATGGCAGAGCTCGGCGTGCAGCGGCAAATGCTCTGCCCAAATTTGCGGAACGCATTGCGAGCGCGCTTCCCGCTCATTCTGCTCCCCGTACGGCTCCGCCGACACGCAAGCCTGATCCGGGGCCTAAATGGAAATGACAAAGATGGCCAGCTCTGCCTCTCGCTATCAAACAGCTGGCACTCGTTATCTTAACAAACAGTGGGAACTGTAATTAAGCAGATCTGTGTTCAATAAGACACCAGTGCCACCAGTGCTGCCCCTGGAACAAGAATGGGCGCTTGTTTCAGAGCTTGACTTTCTCTTAATTCACCAAATCAGGAGGCCCGGTCAGCAAATAATGTAACAAAAGATTTCATTATTATCCCTCATTTAATTTAAGAAAGAATTTAACCTATGTTCAGCGCTCAGGGCCCAGGCTCGCATTCCTCCTGCAGACCAACTTCCTATGAGAGACAGTGGGAGCACAAGGAAAGCAGGACTCTCTTCACTCTAGGATTCTCATTATTATTTCTTTACATCCAAGGCATTTTATTCTCAAGGATTCATCTACTTAATATGTGTCAGTTCAAGTTTAGAATAAGAAAGAGGAAAAAAAAGCCTGACATGCTAACCAAGAAAATTTACTACCCAGTTTCTTCTTTTTATTAACAGAGATCATTAAGACATCAGTTTTTTTCTTTTACTGGCAGCATTCCACAGCCAGAGTATTCACAATGTCTAGGACACTTTCATTTCGTAATCTGGAGGATACAGTATATTAATTTTCAGGATTTATCACAAGAAAAGTGAAGTCATACTAAGTACAGTAGGTGTAACTAACTTTCATGTCAAAAAAGCTGTAAAGAGTGCCAGAAGCTCTGCTGGGCTAATAATAAGCTAAAAGGATATAAACTTGATTAGTCTCACTTAAGAAGCAAGAAGATAAAGTAAGCTTGAAAAGGCCTTTGCTCTTCCTTCAACTTCAGTGGGTTGAAGAGAATCATGAAGCTTATCACCATGAGATACTCGCTATAATGCCAGTATAGTTATTAGTTATATGTTAATTTATGCTCTGCTGTGCCCAGCCGCTGCCACACCAGCAGAATTTGTAATTCTGTCCAAAATCTTTGCAGCATCTCAGTGCTGTCACACCGTGTCACATTCCCTTAAGTGCACCTTGCACGGTGATATAAAACCTCCTTATTAAAAATTTCCAGCTACTGGAGGAAAATTGTTCCCCAAATGAAGGATCAAGGATGTCCTTTCTCTGCTCTTGAAGGCTGTGGACACTCTGGGGCACCACACCCTCCATGATCCCCGCTCTTATAACAGGAATTTGGGTAAGAGAAGGATCCAGAGAGACCTCATTGTGACATTCCAGTATTAAAGGGGGCTTACAGTGAGGAGGGAGAGGGAATTTTTACATGGGCAGACAGAATTAGGATAAGGGGAAATGGCTTTGAACCAAAAGACCAGAGATTAGGTCAGATGTTAGGGATAAATTCCTCCCTTTGAGGGAGGGCAGCCCTGGCACAGGTGCCCAGAGCAGCTGGGGCTGCCCCTGGATCCCTGGCAGTGCCCAAGGCCAGGCTGGACACTGGGGCTGGGAGCACCTGGGACAGTGGGAGGTGTCCCTGCCATGGCAGGGAGGTGGCACTGGGTGGGCCTTTAGGCACCTTTCCAACCCAAACCATTCTGTGATTCTGTTCAATGATTTGGAGGATTTTTGCAGCTCTACGCTGATGGTCAATGAGATCTAAACCAGGACCTGGAGCTGGGACAATGCCTTGAAGTCACCCGCGCTGTGGGGTCTCTCCAGCTACCACAAGTGTTCACCCCCTTCGGTAAAATCAGCCCTAGGATGGGCTGTGGGTCCAAAATTAAATTACTGAAAAGATACTTAGTGTTAGATGCTGACTAGTAATGAGCATTTTATCTTCATTTTTTAATTATTCTGCAAAGAAATGTAGCAAGTTGGGCCCAGCTGCCAGGAACATTTCAGAAGATTAACACAGGAGTGGGAGATCACGTTTGCTGTAACTCACATTTTAAAGAGGAAAATGCACCAAAATCCACATATTTGCAATCAAATGTCAGTAAATTTTAATCGCACACCAGTCATAGCCTTACCCTTTGCTCTTGCAGGATATTGTTGGTGTGTGTCTTCCAGAAGTCTTTGAGTTTGAAATAGAAAATGATGTCTGGAAATACTTGAGCACCTGGCTCTGACAGTTGCTTGCATTTCCACACCATTACACAGCCATACTTTTTTTTAACCCCTGAGAATTAAAACCAGTTAAGGAGTAACACATCTTAGTGTGCTTTATTAACTTGTGTTAATCCCACTGTGTTTCCTCCATCCTCACTTAACCTTTGCTCCCCAAACACCCATTGCTTCGTGAAGTTGGCCATGACTGCTCCTTTCTCATCGTTCTCTCAGAACCCATGAGTCTCACCCCACGGCAGATCAGTAAATTGATTAAACAATGACTTCTGGTCACTCACAATGAAAATCAGCCCTGCTTGGCATCCAAGCCCCAGCAAGAGGACACAGTCTGGGGTTTGGACTCCAGGAGAAATAAGATGGACAGTGACTTTCCACCCCCAAGTGCTTCCCCAAATGAGCACGTTGTGACGGGAGCAGTCTCTTAATGAAGAAAAACAGGATTTTATCGAATGTAAATTGTAGTTAATGGTGCATATGGTTCACATGCTGCTATTGATTATTAAGGATTAAGAGGAGTTTTGGGGTGGAATATAGCTGGAGTATGAAGTGACACGTGCAAATTTGGGCTGTCCATCAGGTGCCGTGTCAGCACAGCGCCAAAAGTGCTGGGATGTGCCAAAGAGACACCAGGATGAAAATGGGAACCAGTGCAGGAAATACTTCCAGAAGGAATGGGCAGAGCAGGGGGCAAGGAGAACAGAATGAGAAAGAGGATGGAAGGGGACAGTGCAGCAGATATGAGAGGTGACAGGGCAAAGGGGACAAAGGGTGCAGAGGTGGGCTGAGAACATGCCTGGGAGAGATGCTCCTTCAGATGTTGCTTTCTTTATAAAGTGGAAAAAATATTTAAAATCTTCAACAGAGTGTTATTAGGGCAGGGCACACTCCAGAGGTCAGCAGGCCTTGGGATGTCCCAGGGAAGAATGAGGGGAGGGCATGAGCCTGCAACACCTGCACAGGCAGGTTAATAAGTTTGAGGCAGCCAAAAACCTTTGTGTTCTTCAGGATTACAGGCCCAGCTCCAAGATGTTTTCTCCCCCTTCTCTATTATAACTTGCAATATCACATTTTGTTCCTTTATTTTATTTATATTTTTACTAGAAAGAGATAAAAATGATGCTGTAAATTAAGGCAAAGTCAAATATCTCAGTTTTGAGAGATATTTGATTTTATTTCCTGGGTTTGGATGGAACAGAGAAGTCGTATTTGGATAATAAATTACTCACTGCATAAACCACAAAACAAAAAAAAATTGCAAGGACAGTGGATCTTGGCAATTACCACACTAAATGAGTTCCAATAAAACCGTAGACAGAGTGCAAAGGTTTAGGCCTTTCTCTACATACATAAAACTGCTTAAGCAGTTCAAAATTATTTTACTCTTGGTATTAATTTTTATACTGATATCAATTTCTCTTTTCCCCCCCTTATTTATTGCATAAATCCAATATTTTGCCTGATAACCTGTATGTAGAACAACTAGAAGGCCCAGCAGTTCCCTGAATTCCAAGAACCTATCACATAGCTTTTGGAATTTTGGAATTTCTTTCAATATGAGGTCACAGTGTGATTTGAGTGACAGCCTAATTCACAATTCTGAGTCCAGCCTGTCCCTGCCACAAGGGGAACACCCAGCTTCAAAAGGGACCCTCAAAAAGGTTCAGCTTGATCCAGGCTTCAAACCACCCCGTTCTGGAATGACAAGAACAACAGCTGTCGCTCTGATTTGTAGTTGACAAGGGAAGAATAAGGTTGGCATGTGGTCAAAATTGGAACAGGATGTCCAAGGTGGAATTACTGTCCATGGAAGTGTTCAAAAAGGTGTGTGGATGTGGCACCTGGGGACGTGGTGGGCTTGGCAGTGCTGTGGAAAAGCTCAGAGTCCATGATCTTGGAGCACTTCTCTGGGCCAGGTTTGTCTGCTTTTAGGATTCAGCTGGACAGGGTCCTGGGCTATCTTGTCTAGACCATGCTTTGATAGGACAGGTTAGACCAGATGATTCCTGAGATCTCTTCCAGCTGGAATTCTCTGATTCTCTGATCTCCTGAAAACATCATTTGGAGAAGCCATTCAAGTGCCCCAACCAAGAGGAAGCCAAGTCCAGGTGACTGTCAACACTTTGAAAACCAAGCCATGATCTGGCCTTTGGTGACTGAGCCCCACCTGTCCCCAAACATCTCACAATGATTTAAGCGCCAAAATTCAGCCACATAATTAGCAGAAGAAACTGAGGGTTTCTGCTGCAAGGCTGTGATTAAATTAGCCATTTATGGATTTCTGAGAGAAAGGAGACTAAAATGTTTTATAGTGTAGTTAAAAGAACCAGTGAATGATTCCCTCATGTTGAACATTTCCTAATGTCAGAAGCAGGGTGGATGACACAGAAATCATAAATCCAATCGAGAAGTGTTAAAAATCACTTTAGTCTGCCAACTTACTAGAAATTCAATAAAATGGTATGCGACAATTTATTTGTGTATGTGGGATGGATACGTGTGAAATTAAACCCACAGAAGTGTCAGTGTGCAACACACGTGTGACAGGGTGAGGTTGTCCATCACCCACTTATCACAAATGGGGGAGGAATGAGGTTTGGGAAAGCCATCCTAAATGCCTGACTCCAGGACAGAGGGATAGCAGGGTGGGGATGGCTTTTCTGGTTCTGTTGTTGGTGGCCCCATTGCACCCCCACACTGGGAATGGCCCCAGTGCTTCCAGTGAGTTGCTATTTATTTTTGCGTGTTTATTTTTCACTCCACTCGTCCTGTTTAATGTGAATTAACTCGCATTTTGCCTGCATGGAGTGGGACTTTTAAGAGGCATGAAATGACAAAACAGGGCTTTGTTTTCCAGCCAGATTCCCTCCGCCTGCGCTCCGCCGGTGTCTGCCTCGGCTTCCAGCTCCATCATCACATCCAACAGAGCCTGGGGCAAAGCTGGAGCAAAACACCCAGCGCATTCAATTTACAAACAGAAATAAACACCTTTTCAGCAGGTTCTACATAATCACTAAACAAAACCAGGGGAGACAGAAAAACCCACCCTCAACACAGCATTTTTTATGTCGTTTGTGCGCGGCGGTGGCCCTTTATTTTCTCGAGGAAATAACGCTATTACAGGGAGATGTCTAGCGCTGGGATCCCGGACAGCATCTCAATCTCCCTGTCTCCCAAGGAGCTGGCGGTGTGGCTGCTGTGTCACACCTCTGCAGATTGTCTGGCTCGGTGGCTGCTCCATCCCCGGCACCGTGCCCCTCAACCAAAGCCACCCCACAGGGCCTCCCCACCACCCAGGCACCCAACTTTACCAAGAGGTAGAAAATGAATCAGATATGAAAATATCTGATGCAATAAATTAACACACAGCAGGGGAGTGATGGCTTCATCCCTTCTAGTCCAAACAGTACCTGACACCCATTACGGCTACAGGAGCTGGGATGCTGTAGTGGTGCTGGAGCGAAAATGATCATTCCCAGCAGATTTGGGAAATGGAAATAGGGATGTAGTGGATGCTGGGAGGAACCTGTGCAGGGCTTTATGGTGTTTGTATGAAGAATCCAGATTTACCTGCTTCCTTGTTTTGATTAACCCAGAAAGTCGGATTTTTAAATTCCAAGTTTAGGCAGAACTTTATTATTTTAAGTCCTTACTGAGCACCTGATAATAATTTCTCATTATTCATGCAAAGGGCAATAACGTATGGCTAATACTACCAGAACATGGAACATTCCTGTCCTAACTGGATACATTTATTTGTAGAATGATGAAAAAACTAAGATAAAATCAACACTAGCAGCCAGCATCTAACACTAAGTATCTTTGCAGTAATTTAATATTTACTGTTAGGAGTTGTTACACCTATTTGAAACTCATCCACTGAAAGTTTCAAAATGCATTTTTCAAGATAACTGACGTCTCTTTCTGCAAGAGTTTCTTCCAGGAAAATAACACCCGCTCCGTTTTTGCCTCGATGGCAGATAAACAAAAATGTTGTTGCCAAGGACTTTATTGCAAAATTAAATGTCCTGGGAAATGTATTTAATTTGCTGCTTTCCCTAACACTATGCCAAGTTCTCCTTTCAGGTACACCCATGTAAACCTACCCTGACTTGAGGTTTTACTGGAAGGCCGGGTTTCCTTACTTTCTGTTGCACACATATTGAAACTAAAGAAACCTATGAGCTCATGGACAAATTGAGAGAGCACTTAGATACTTCTTTCCCCTTTCTTCCCCTTCTTGGCTGAAATTCTGAAATATGAACACTGGATGAAAAGGCAGAATTCAGAATTCGAGCCCACTTCATGCATCCCACATTTATCTGCTTGGCGCAACGCTCATTTTTCCATGAAAACAGCCAGCAGCTTGTGACACCAAGATCCTCTGGCTCCTTCAGAAAGACAATAAATAATTAGGATATGAAATACATAGACCTATAATAAAGGCACATTCATGTTCTGTGGGTCAACTGATAGGGCTGGTCACCAAATTCATTGCAAGCAGCTGCAACCTGCCCATGGTGAGACGGTCTGGGGACAAATGGATTTGGCTCCAGTGCTCAAGTAAATACAGCATAAATCCATGGTGTGCACTGAAATATCAGGTTTCAACTTTATTTTTGCCCAGGTATGAAATAACCAGAACTATGTGAAACTCTGACCTCCTGTGCATATGTGGTGTTGATAATTCCCAGGCTGCACAACCCAGGATCACTCCAGAGGTATGTGGGGGCAAGAAGTGAGCATATGGAGCCTACCAGACCTGCAGGTGCTGGAGCTGCTTCTGATGCTCAAAGTCTAAGAGCTCACAGGCTTTTCATGGTTGGTTCTCAACCATGGTTCCTTATGGCATGGGGTCAGCACTTCCAAGGACTGTGGTTCTGCTGGCGGCGCCTCTCCACATTCCCATGGAGCTGCTTAAAAATCAAGCATTATGAAAGTGGCTTCCACCTCCAAAATCCTATGGAAAAATAGGGAAACATGAAGATTTTGGTGGGGAGTGTCTCTGCTCAGCCAGGGTGGGCGTGGAGGTGTGGGTGCTGGTGCAGCCCCACTGCTGGCAGCCCCGACCCCACTCTGGCAGGACAGGCTGCCATGAAAGCACCATTCATCTCCCGGTGATGGACACTTTAGAGCAGCTTTTCTCAACTGTTTAAAGTTGAAAGAGCATCCAGCCCTTTTGAAGAAAACCTACAGATCACCTTGGGAAGTGTCACCACAACTGTTTCCCTCAGCAAGTCAGGGCCAAAGCCCTGTGTGCTCACTGCTTGCCTCTGCTCCCCGTTCAGCTTTTTGTGCTCCTGAGAGCACATGGGGACGTGTGGTCACCCCAAATGATGACCCAAGTCACATCTCAATGTCACATGGCTCACCAGTGGCTCCAGGACCACGAGGAAATAAAAGTAGGCTGCAGTATTGAAAAAATCATGTGTGTCCATATTTATCCCTAACGAAATCTTAGCCATAACAGATTTGATTCCTCACCTCTTTGCAGCACGTACAGAGTGGTTTGCACTTGGAAAAATCAGAACAAACTCGACGTTAATGCTGCCTCTCTGACAAGGTAGTTTTATATACTCAATTACCACTGCATTATCTTTCATCTCGACTATGTGTGAAAACAGTAAGAACCAAATATATTTCACTTAGGGTTCCTTCATTACAAAGACTTTGCCTTTGTCTTCCTTTACCCTATGCTCTGACAGCAAACTTCATGTATTAACTGGCTCATGGTATAAGTCATGCATGGAAATCCAATATAACCTCTTGGCTATGAGCAGCAACACTTCGCTTATCGTACACTAAAAGAATTTTTACTAGTTAATTAAGATTTGTTTGCTTAATTTTTTTCAGACAGTTGGGGATGTTGCTCCTCTGTCATTTGGCTGGGAAAATCGTGATGTATACACTGTATAAAAGTGCCAAAATAAGAAATGTGTAGACTGCAGCGTCTATGGTAGTAAATCTTTTTTGTAATCCTAACTTCATATTTCCATTGAATTGTTCCTCTCGAGCTGTGCAGACAGTTGAAGTATTTGAGTGTAGTCACATATGCTTTGGTGCTGCTAACAGCCCTAAAGTTGGTAATCCTGAGGCACAAACGGGGCCAGGGATGCTGGTGGCACTCCTCGGGCTGCAAAATATTACAGCACACCTTATATAGTGCTTGCTTTCGAAATTTCCTTTGCACTTTGTTTACTATATATTCCAATAGTGTAATATTAAACAAAAACAGTGTGTCCTGTGCCAGAATGATTGATTACTACACCGTGGCAAGGTCACCTCCTAGGAACAGGCTGAGTGCAGTAAGGGCTGTCTGACTCATACAGTTAACACTATATCCGCATTGTATGAATGTCACCAGCAATCCAGTGATTTATTGCTTGGAAGGCTCTGTTCAATTTTTTCTGCCTGACCAAATTGCACATTTTCTAGAAAAAGAAGCAAAAATATTTCAGCACATGGATTACCCCAAGTCCTCATTTCTCCCACTAGGTTCAACGAGTCTTTTCAAAGATGCTGATCATCAAGCCCTCATATTTTTCACTTTTTTTCCACCCTTTTCTGCCAGATATTTGGCAAAAATGATTATTGCACTAATGAAAAGGTGCAGCAGAAGATTGAGGGTTTTTTAATCAGATTTTGGTAACATCTGTGGGCCAGGAATAAGGGCAGCTGTATGTTCTGTTTCTTAATTTTAGTAAGATTTACTCTGGGTATAAAATGTTAGCCTCAGGCAAAATTTAACTGGCTTAAAAGAAAAGAAATGATAGTCTTACAGAAACTACCCAACTCAAACTGTTTGAAAACAGTGACTGAGATAAATCCCTCTCGCTCTAAGAAATTCCTACTTTCTGACAAAGAAGATATAATTATAGATTGAGAAAAATGACTTTCAAAATTAACATTCCAGCAGACCCCAGCATAATAGATACATTCATTCCTCGTGTATCTGCATGGAAATCAAAGGAGATACATCATGTTCGAATCCGGGCTTTTATTTTTAGAACAGGCAGCGCATTCGCGGCGCGCGGCTCCGAGCGCGGAGGGACGGAGGGGACAGAGGGGACAGCCCCACACCCGGCCAGGGAGCCACACGGGGGTCCAGCTGCTGGGCATCTCTGCAAACCCAGGGCCAACAAAAGGCAGCGGGTGTGGGAAGGTGTTCGGGTGCCTGGAAATTGAGGTAGGTGCAGTAGAGGTGAGTGTTGTGGCATTTTCAATAATCATCCTTTTTTTTTTTTTTTTTTCTGTAGGTGTCTGTGTCTGATCTGCGTCTTTAGGTGTCTGGTCCATAGCTTTAAAAGCCCTTTTTAGTTTTTCCTTCTATTTCATGCCATCCTATCATTAGACCTCTCAGGGAAAAAACCAAATCAACAAGGAAATCTGGGGTTAATATAGCCCTTTATGTCAAAGAACAATAAAGGCTGGCTGGGTGATGTATCCTAACAAATGCTACATAATGCATCAATTAATGCTGCGTTTATCAAAATGCATCTGACACCAGAACTGGGATGGATCAGTTCTCCTGAACCCCTCACAATTACTCTGCTTTTGCTGTTATGACAATGAGTGTGCTGTGCAATGCAGCTCCCATTACCTACCTGCCCTTCCAAGTGCTCTCTGAGCATCATCTCAGAGCCCACAGTTTAGGAAGCAACAACTGGAACCATCTTGAGATATTAAAGGATCTTCTCCTGCTCTTGTTTATACCAGTGAGCCAATCAAGTATTTTAATTTTAAATGGGAAAGAAAATTAATCTGGGGTGAAAGAGCACAAGAAGCTTGTGAGTTTAGTCTATTAAACCCCAAAGTGTTCCAGCTCAGCAAGGATGAGCTCATCAATTCAGCTCACTCAAGTGAACAAACAGAAGGAAACGAAACAAAACAAAGCCCAAGTCAGCTGCTCCAGCCCAACACACCCCAAACAGCCCCAGCAGAGGCTGGAGAACACAACCCCATCACCCCAGCACTGCCAGGAGCCGATCCCACAGCAGCTCCATTCCCGCCGCACGTGATCCCGGTCATACTTCATCTTCTAATTGATACCTGCCATTGCCTCATAACTAATGATGACTAATGGTAATACCCAGAAAGACAAATAAAAGCTAATGCAAAGCCGGGCCTTGGTGCGGTTCCCTTTGGAAAGCTCCCGGGCCATTAGGAAGCAATTGGAAGTGGAGATTGATGTGCCCTGGGGGTTGCTCCCAGGGATGCGGCGCATCTCCAAACCCCCGGGGCTCCGGAGGGGGCGATCCCAGCCCTTCCCAGCTGTGCCAGCCGGGGCACACGGAGCACGGCCGGGCCACCGCAGCTCGGGGCACACAGCCCCACACACCCAACCACCCGAGGAAGGCGGCGCCTCGCAGCCGCAACACCCGATTTTCTCCGTTTTGCCTGGTTGTCCTTATTTATCCACTAAGCCTAGAGCAACAGCGTGACTCCCTGGGTGTAGAATATCAAGGAATTAAATTCCCAAGCACTGTGGACAGACAGCGTCAATAAACTCATCTCATTTTCAACAGGTAGTACCTTGCACACACAACACCGGACCGGTTTTGCAGCACTGTAACAGCTTCATCAAACATGCTGATTTTGCAGGAGACTCATCAGTAGCATTTCAGAAAAGTTATGCTCTTTTAATTACAAAGTTTATGTCACCCAGTGCAATTTTAATGTAATGAAACATTAAACTGGACCTCATGCTTGATGTAAGTTAAAATTATTCATTGAATATTAGACCACTAGGCCACCTACTGTTCTTTTACAAATGGTTGAACTATCACGGGGTTACAGAACTTAACATGTAAATTGCAGCAGAAGTTATAATTTCTGTTGCAAATCCCAACAGACTGTCATTTAAGTCAAATATATTAGTGAAATTTTGCGTCTGTGCCATAATAATGCAGGGAAAATGACCAAAACCTGAACACTTTTAAAGTAATTATGAACCCAATAATAATGCATTCATAGTTATTTAATCAAGAGCCTTAAAAATTATTAATAGCAAGTTCTTCTTATACAAATGGAGTTTTAAACACTGGCATTTAATTTTAGGGATAGCAATACTTGATCTAGGCCATTAGTGAGATCTTTTGTAAAGCCAAGCAGCCTGCGCCTTTCAGAGCCATCCCTGCTCATCTCCGAGTTCATTACCTCACGTTAGCGAGAGCAGCTTTGTAAAATAATCTTTCCTAAAATGAATTTAATATTTAGCTGCACACCGAAAATCTTGGGTAAGTTCTCTTAGATTAAAAAAATGGGGGATTGAAACGGCCACGCGGAGCAGATTTGCGCGGATCCCGCTCGGAAGCCCGTCCAAATCCACTGGATGGCTTCCCTTCATCCCCAAAGCCTTGGGAGTGGGTGTATAAATAGGAGAGGGCAGTTGCAGGGAAATTATTCGCCGTGCCTGAGCTGCCTCCCAGCCACTGCCGAAGAGGAATCTGAGCAGTGACTGTGCATCACCCTGAATCTGTAATAATAGCACCTTTCCTGTCACTCTTTGTCCCTTCATTTTTAAACGCGATTGGGTCAGGAGCAGGCAATTTACATTTTTATATAATCTTTGCTCAGGTGATTCAGCCGCTCTGAGGTTTTAGCATTTTGTGTGCAGCTCTGGGTTTCACCTCCCCTCCCGGAGCATTTCCATATGCTGGGGGTCTGCCATCCTCGCAGCTGATACAGATCTATTTAGCTTCTCCCCCTTGCCATACCTGCAGCCTGTAGCAGGTTGTCAGGGAATGAATTTTCATTTTCTCCCCCGTGAGTCCATCACGTGGCTGTCACCAGAATTTGCTCTGTCTGAACTCCTCCATCCCCCTGATTTATGGCTGCTTGATGAGAGGTTGGAGGGCTCTCAGTGTAGCAATAATCTGCGCCCTGGTCCGGCACCCATCTAAAGTTAGGATTTCCGATCTAAATATTTAGTCCCCGTGGTACAGCAATCATTTACGAAATTATTAAATAACTTTTCGTCGGACCCAACACCTTTGGGATATTTTTCTAGGTCAATATTCATCAGGAGACCCCGAATGTAAAGGTTAAGTGCACATTTCCTCCACCAAATAAGAATGAATTTCAAACCTGATTGATTCTGGTCATGGAAACCGTAAATACTTACTCCAAATGGTGGATAGGTTACTAAGTCCACTCATTTCCACATCTGATATCGATAATACTCTGCTTCCCCCTTATCAGCCCCTCTCATATTTCACCGGCGCGTGGGGAGCGGGCCGGGGCTGTCGGGGCTGGCTGATGGCCCCTGCCTTCCCCCGCGCCATTCTTCAGTGGTCCTTGAATCTTTCACCCCTGTCACTCCTCTTTCATCATTATCTGAGGTGATCGGTCAGCCCTGTGCCACCACCTGTCTCTTCGATCCGATGCCAACAGTGCTCCGGAAAACTGTCACTCCCGAGCTCCTTCCATTTATAGTGAGTCTCATTAACACCTCTCTTCCCTCTGGCCATGTGCCACTACAATTTAAGATGACTGTTGTTACTAAACACGCACCAAAAAAAAAAAATAAAAAAAAATGTTGAAATAGCGTTAAGAGCCTGATTTAAATCTATTAAAGCCTGAGAATTTGGAGTTAAAACCTCCCCCAGTGTCTGCTGGCGGTTGGGGGGGTGCATATATTTTGCGTGGATGCATTTATACCTGTGTACATACCTAGATATGCATGTATTCCCCCTGCCGTGGCTTCCCTTGGCCTCGGCACCGCTCCTCGTCTGGGAACAAATGCGCTGGCGGCCCCCAGACACAAAGCCTGAGTAAAGAGGATTTATGCTGGGGACATAAAGGCGGCTGCGGGAAGGGAGAGGAGCCGCGGCGGAGGCTCGCAGGTGATGATGCCGGGCACAGCCGGATCCAGGCCAGCCCTGCCCCGCTGGTCCTGCTCCCCAAAGGGCCAAACCTGCCTTTCCATGCCAGCCTGGGGATGGTCCTGGTCAAGGGGATGGGATTAACTCCGTGTGTAGGGCTGCCTTCTCTCCCTTTACCTTGATTCTTCTGTCCACGAGCAAATGGAGATGGTAATGCCTCGATAAAAACTGCAGTCCCAGAGTGCTTCCTGGGAATGAGACCACGAACTCATCCAAGCTACCCTTACAATAAAGTGATTTTAAGTTTTAGGCACCCCAAAATGCTTAAATGATATGAGCAGTATAAGAATGTGGTCAATCTGTACCAGGGGAGTTTAGGCTGGATTTTAGGGAAAGGCTTATCCCCAGAGGGTGCTGGCACTGCTCAGGCTCCCCAGGGAATGGGCACAGCCCTGAGGCTGCCAGAGCTCCAGGAGAGCTTGGACAGCACTGCCAGGGATGCCCAGGGTGGGATTTTGGGGTGTCTGTGCAGGGCTGGATGATCCTTGTGGATCCCTTCCCCCTGGGATTCCATGGACACCTGAGCCGTGCAGGCACACGGTGAATATTTCATATTTTGCCACCCCATTTATGAGATTTCAATCCCTTCATGAGTTACAGGGCCTTTGAAGGACCTCAGATGGTTTTAATAGTTTTTGCTGCAATACTTTCACCCTTAGGATGAGCTGGGATTTTCTTCTCCCCAGCTCTCCAAAACCAGCCTCTTGTTTAGATGGCACAAATGAGAAAAGGGATTGTAAAGAGTGAAAACAAAGGGTTTTGATCCTTTTTGAAGTCAGGTCAGCACAGAAGGCATCTCTGAGAAACTCTACTACCAGGGACAGGCAGGGACGGGTCTCTACAGCTCATGTGTCCTTTGCAGATGGATGTTCACTGCCATCACCGGCCCTCACACTTTGAAGGGAGAACTTCCTTTGTGGAAAAGATTTTAAAGCATTAAACAAGCTGCCCAGGGCAGGGGTGGAGTCCTCAGCCCTGAAGGGATTTAAAAGCTGTGTGGATGCAGCCCTTGGGGACATGGGGCAGTGCTGGGGAATGGATGGACTCCATGGTCAGAGAGGAATTTCCCAAGCTCAACATTTCAGTGATTCTGTGGCACAGCCACAACTTCTCCAGGGTGACCAAGCACCTGCCTAAGCCTTCACAAGGGATTTCAGAGCTCACAGGTTTGTTCTGCTGAGAAAATGGCACTCAGAAGGCTAAAATGCAGTGGGGTGGGCAGCAGGGGGCTGTGCATTGGCACCCACGTGTGTGGGTTTAGACATCTGAACTATTCCAGTGCAATCACATTTCACAAGCAAAACAACACTCACACAGCTTTTGTGGTTCTTTTTGAAAATACTGCCCACAATCCTGTGTGGTGGTTTTTAGGAAAACCCAATTTTAAAATCAAGCAATGGGAAGGATTTTATTTTTTTAGTCTGACCATACTAAAAAGGTCAAACATGTATAACAGCTTCCCAATTTAAAAATAAAACATAACACTTTTAATTGGATTGGATTCAATCCAAAAACTCAGGTGTGACCACCCCAAACTCACAGAAAGTGCAAGAACGTATTTAGAACTAAAGCTCAATTTTGTTCCTGGTTTTTGTTGTAATATTGAGCAAAGTTTTAATATTGAACACCCAGGTTTCAATTAGGTTTACACAGTGAAGAAGGACTGCCTGTACAGAGCTCCCTGCAAATTGAAGTCTCAGGGAGAGAAGGACAAGAAGCACCAAAAGGCAAGGAGAAAATAATCTTTTTTTCCTTTATTTTTTTATCTTTTTCAACCAAACATTTCCATACAGATTGAGATCTGGATTCCAAGCCTGAGTGTGGATTGAATCATTTTTTGCCAAGTTACACACTGTGAAAAACAAACCTTTGTGGCAGAAGTACTTCCAGGAGCTGCTGCATGGACGGAGCTGCTGGAACAGCACCCCCCAGGCAGGGTCCTGCTTTTCCCAAGCTAAATTCCCAATTTTCAGCTGTTCCCTTCTTGCGCACAGTGCTTGCCTGGCTAAGGCAAAGTGATGGTGCTGGTACGTCTAACATCAGCTCACTGTGATAAGGATCAACCAGTGGAATTTAAGTATTTCCACAGGGGAGGTTTAACTTAAATATTGGGAAGGAATTCTTGGCTGGGAGGGTGGGCAGCCCTGGCACAGGTGCCCAGAGCAGCTGGGGCTGCCCCTGGATCCCTGGCAGTGCCCAAGGCCAGGCTGGACACTGGGGCTGGGGCACCTGGGGCAGTGGGAGGTGTCCCTGCCCCTGCAGAAACCATTAAGTGACATCAGAGGGGTCTCCGCACAGAGCCCTCACAGCCTCACATGGTTTGCAGAATCTTGTGTCCTGTCAATGTCAGGAATTGTATTTCTGGCCCTGAAGTTTGCTTGGAACGTTATTGATCAGGAAATCTTGCTCTGTGACCTGGAACGCGGCTGTCAACAGCGCTTCTTGGTCTGACAGTGCCCAAAGTGGCAATGGAAAGTTACTGTCATGAGCTTGGGGACAAGTCCTCACTACCAAGGTACAAATAACGCCCAAAGCCAAGCCAGAATACAGGTCTTTTCCCACCTTTTTATTTTCCATATATATATAAACTTGTTAAAACAAGAATTGCAAGGACAAATCTTCACCAAAGAAGGAACTGCAGCAGTATTTGAAGATGGTAATTTAAATCATGCATTTCTGGTGCACAAAGTTGATTTTTAACCAAGTTTTCAGATTTCTTCTAATCACATAATTCATGTTTTAGGTGCCTCTAGATCCAGAATGAATTTGAAGTGCTGGTCTTGCATATCCCAATCCAAAACCTCACCTAAAATCTGTCCTTATAGAGGCTGCAGATTTATTTGTAAAAGAAAACAAAATCCTTATTTGCAGTCTCTGGCTAAAACATCAGCAGATGATCATCACATGCCAAGAGTGAGTTGTTCCTGAACCACAAATGAGCACGGGGAGGATGGCAAATCCCAGTGCTCCCAGGAGCAGTCCTGCTTCTCAGGGCTTCAGGACTAAATAAGTTTAGGGGAAGGTACCTCCCTGCCTCTACAGCCTCACAGGTTTGAAACAAAAACAAAAGAAAAAGGTTCTGTTTGGCTCAAAATCATCTGCTGTCACAGGTCAATGGGTTTGGTGTCTCTGGGCATCCAGGTCTCTACAGTGCATCTTCTTTAGCTGTAGGGGTTGTTCCCATCCACTCAGAATAATGAATCAAAAGTAATTCCTGTTATTAAATGGGTTATAAAGAATTTTCCCCACAATTTCAGAGAAGGGAATTTTCCAGTAAGCATTTATTTGATGCTCAGTGTAATAAAGTTTTAGGTTCAACTCTACTATAAATAATCATCAGTAATAGCAGTAAATAATAATAATAATATTTCCAGCAAGATCCCACTTCCTTGACAAAAAATGCTTGTGCTGACCACAGCCCACCTATGGATCATGAATTTATTGGGAAATGGGCACAGGAGAGTTTCCCAGACCCTGGTACATGAGGCTGTGCAAGTCATGTTCACCACACCAAGGTTCAAAACACAGCCATAAGTTTTTCCTTTTCCTTTTATGTTTTCTTCAAATCAGATAATAAAAACCATATCCACATCTGGATTTTTTGCACCTCACCACTGCCCATCTCAGTCCAACATCCTGGTGTCTCCATCCAGCTGAGCCTGGAGACCAGCTTTCCAGGAGGTGTCTGGGGACTCCAGCACTGGGGGGAAAAAAGAAAAGAAAATGTAGATGTGAGATTTAAGTGGAAATGGAGAATACAGGAAGCCCCAGTGGCAGTGAGACTTCACCCAAAGGTGCCTGAGGGTGCTGTGCTCACTGGGGGCCTGGAGGATGAGCAGAATTTCATTCTTCATTTGGTCTTTCCTGCATTTTCCACCCAAATTTCCACTCCAAACTCATTTGTTCATCCCTGAAATGAAGCCTCTGACCTGCTGATTTGTTTATTTTTGTTGTTGATTTGCCCATCTGCTGATGTTGGTTTTGTCATTTGTTTACTTCAAGTTAATGTTTCTTTGATTTTATTGTGGAGCACTATGAGGTCCTAAATGATATGGGCATGTATAAAAATAAATGATGGTTATTTATCATTATCATTATTGCACTTGGCCAGGCCTTTATCTCACTAAAGATACCGCTGTCTTCAGGGGCCTCTGAGATTTTGCTTTTAATCTTGGGGGCATTTCTAATTTCTAGGATATATCCCTAATAATGAGCTGCCCAGGAAAACTGTGATCTTAATTTTCCTGAGCATCTGATGAGACACGTTAATGGTGGCAGGTAGAAACAACCCAACCCCCTAAATCCCACCTTCCAACACAGCATTGGGCCCTTTTTACCGTTTTAATTATTGGTGCAAAAAGCAGAGAGCAAATACTCGAGAAATTTGTAAAATTCAAGCTGTCTGCACCTACAGTGGGAAATAACAGTGTGGGTTAAAGAGGAGGGAATGCAGTAAGTAAAGTACTTGCCTGGCACAGGGAAATGGAAGAAGGTTAACCAAGTTAATCTTCCCCTATTTCCTCCCCTCCTCACTCAAGGCCTCCAGGCTGAACCGTCATTAGGAACCATATAATTGACTCATCCACAGGATTTCCTTTTTGTGTTCTGAATAATGGCAGATTTTCCACATTCTTTTTTTTTTTTTTTTTCTTTTCTTTTTTCTTTTTTCTTTTTTCCTTCTTAATTTTAAACATTTGAAGCCTTTGACCAGGAGGAATCCCTTCATCCACAGGTAGAAAATTTTAGTGCAGAACACAGCCCCATTTCTAATTCAGGGCACCACATATTCCCCAGCACCATTAAAATCTGCTGATTAACCAATGGACCAATGGATCTCCGTGTGCTATACAGCTGTCACATCAGATGTTTGCTCTGCCACAATTGGTGTGTAATTTTGCTGGGTTTAAGTGCAGAAGAGGGGAATTTCCTTGTGATGGTACAAATAATTCATCACGGGCTATGGCTGGAGATTGTTATGAGGGAAAGAAATATCTCACAGTTATACTGTAGTTCATCCTACACCTGACAAGAGAGTGTTTGGCACATATAGTGGAAGCTTGATAAAATGTTTTAAAATCAGACACCAGGAAAGAATTGCAAAAGAAATTCTTCTTCAAAAATCATTTGCTGCTGAATTATTTCTTTTTTACTTGAAAGCCCTGTTAATACACAGAAAGCATAGCAGGGCTGCTATTAAATGTGGGCAAAACCCCAGCACAATCCCGCAATTCCTAGCAAGGCACCTTCATTTTTTTTTATTTTTTTTGGTGTTGTTTTGTTTTCCAAACTGATTTTCAAACCAGAGAGAAGCGTGTCCTGTGGCAAACAGCCTAAAACAAATGTTGCCAGCTTCGCTTCATTATGTGGTACATTGTAGTTTTATGCATGTACGCTGTGTGAACAAGAGGGTTAAAAGTTAAACAGTAGCCTAGGGCTAGCCACTTGCAAGCTGAACAGGTACAAAATAGGCTTTTGTTGCTTTCAAACTATTACTGTACGTCTTTAGCAGAAAATAACGGAGCGGGCATCTGTGTGCAAAAATGTATTTCCTGACGGTCGCAGGTATTGTGGAATGGGGTTGGTTTAATGGCTGAAATGCCCATATGACCTTTAATCCAGAGCCGTAAATTTGTCAGTGTCTGGAAGTGGCAGGAGATCATTCCTAATGAGGCCAGTTTTTAGGAGTTGGAGTATCAGGAGCAGCGTCGGGGAGGGCGCTGGCAGGAAC
Source organism: Emberiza elegans (assembly GCA_024865655.1). Classification (NCBI taxonomy): domain Eukaryota; kingdom Metazoa; phylum Chordata; class Aves; order Passeriformes; family Fringillidae; genus Emberiza; species Emberiza elegans. Next base: position 1,658,325 of record JALJVW010000241.1, on the reverse strand, counting down.
CTGCACGTGGGTTTGGGCGAATTCGCGTCGGTGAATCATTAAAGGGAAATAAAGGAGCGAGCGGCGACGAGCCCGTAACAATTGCCATAAAGTAATGAAGAACACGGCGAGCCCAGGTTATTCTGTGTTTCATAAAATGATAAATAACTCCTAGTCATGTTTATGTATAATGAATTACAACCCCGCTACGTTTACCTTAGTAACATTTTACAGAGGTTGTATTTTACTCCCAACTACCAATTATGTCATCATCCTGGCATTTACCTGGACGTAATGATACACAGCAAAGCCATTCTTGGAACATAACTCATTGCTTAAAAGTGTTTGTAAAGCCAGACTGCATCCTATATACTCATAATGACTTGGAGATTGCTATTAAATTTTACAGATTAAAGTTTACAAAATCTTAAAAGTCTTGCACTGGTTCCAATATTTCTTATTAATCCTAAAGGAAAAGATATTCTGCCATGGAAATGTCAAAAACTCTGCAAGCCTATCGAAAAATAAATAGAAATAACCCAAGCCAGGGGCAGAGAACTTCTCAAACAAAGACATGAGACAATATAACTACCCCAGCTCCAGTATTAAGGTGTAGATGAATTTTAATGGTTGGTTTGACCTGCCATGGGATGTTCCATTGTTGGTTTTTTGTGGAAAACAGTCTGGGAAGGGCACAGAGGCTTCCTAGGGCAGGTTTCACTTCTGCAGGACCCCAAAACCTCAGTCAGAAACATCTACTGTAACATTATCTTACATTTATTCAATTTAATTTCAGTTTGAGAAGGATAGCATATAGATCTTTTTATAAGCTTGTAAGGTCACCAAATTTAAATTAAAGTGACCTCTTTTAAAGCACATTACTAAAAGTACTATGTGGAGGGAAATTTAATATGAATGGTTAAAATGCATGGAATTCAGATTTTACTGTCAAACAGCTCAATTAAACAAATTGAATTTTTAAGCAACAAAAGGGAATTGAATCAAATTAGAACCAGAGTGGGATCTGAAATGTGGACATTTATGAGTGATAGTCACAGGGCCCTCCAGCAGTGAGTTTTCTTTATTTGTTGCCTCAGCAGTTAGAGGGGTTGGCAGGCTGCAATACAAAAGGATAAAAATGTTCACCATTGAAACACAGTTTTTGGCTCCCAATAAATCATCTGTCACTTCATCACAGCCCAGTAGATAATGAGCAATAAAGTTTTCACACTCAGGCAATGAGGAAGCAGACACAAGAAATACAGCTAAAGCTGCTGTGTCTCTTTTCTGTAAACGCAAGGTGCTTTGTGTAATAAATGACCTCTGGATTTCTGGAAAAGAATAATTCCATCCTCGGTAAAATAAACCATTTGATGCACTAAAAAAAGCCAAATCTAATAACATTACTTAGTTCCTTTAATGAAAGAAATAATCACATTATATATATGAGCTACAGCCATCTATAACAGGAAGAGATTCCAGGGTATTACCTCTGAAGTTGTCTCTCTATTGCCAGCAAAGCACATTGCTGAAAATACAATAAAGCTGCACAATAATTTCAGGCGGGATTGTTTGCAGAGATTCAGGAGACATTTGTGTTTGGGCCCGAGCCTGGCGGGCTCTCCCAGCCCTTCCTGCCTCGCAGAGATGGATGCCCAGCCCTTCCCCAGGGACCGGCTGCGCCACAGAGAGCCCCTGAAGGGCTCGAGATGTAACATCATCCGGGCAAATCAATTGCAGACAGGTTCCTGTCTTGACCCAGAAGCATAAAGAGTTAATTTTAGCAGTGTTTTACCTTACTCCTGATGCATTCTCACTGCTGTTTTGATGAATATTTTGCCCTGTTATGGACAGCCCAACAAAACACTGTTGCTCTTTAGCTCACAATCACTGCTTGGTTTGTTGTCAAAACTCAAGTTCAGCTTCCTGATGGTGCTAAGGGTATTTATCACACTCCAATTCCATATCAAAGCCATTCCAGCAAGGATATCTGCAATGGCTGCCTACAAAGTCAAGTTCACATGCAAAATGTATCAGTCAAAAAGTGACAATGCAGCCCCTAAACCACATAAAACATACATTGATTCACGTTTCAACTTTATATCAGCATTTGAAGGGACTTGAAGCAAAATAAGATCAGATATTCTTGTCATATGCAAATGACAACTTAACATTTGCATAATATGTCAAGGTAGAAAAATGCAAATAAACTTTGGGAAAAGTCTGTATTTTTGTCATTCTCTCATATAGCTAATTAGCAACTTGAAAGGAAAGGGAAAGCTTCTCTTTTCTGAACTCCATGTCAGCTAAAAAAGGCACCAAGCTCTCCTTATTTCTAGCCCATGTAAGATGAGCAATTAACATCCCCCTTGTATTGAACTGCTTGCACTGATCCATAGCCATAAATGTTGTTTATCAGCTTCCCAAGTTGGGTATGGACACGCAGCCCCCTTGGAATGGAGGTCACACAAATGGAAATGCAAAAGGCCATATCGTGCTATCAAAATGGTGCAAACCCAAGAAAAAATTCCTTGCAATAAATGAAACCTTGGATTTGCCCCAGAGCAGAACCAAAAAAAGCAACAGGGGTGGACTTTACTACTGGAAAATATGTGAAAAAAGGTTTTTAGTAGCTCAAAATCTTAGTTCATTACAGGGTTTAATACTCTGTGTGCAGGTTTATACTGTATTTTTTCCCTAATATTAAGGATGTATTATTTATACTGACTGTAGCCACGCCACAGAACACATGAGGAGAGTTTGTTTAGCAACAGAGTGAAAAAATATTTGCTACAGGGGCAGTCTGGCAATATTGCTTGTTAAGACATGCTATTTGTAAGCAAATTTATATGAAAAGTATGCAATGTCTAATACTAAACTACTCCAGCCCCAGACTGAAGGGTGATTTTACAAACGTCCTGCAGCACTCAATCATTCCTTCATTTTAATGTCTTTATTTTATGATTTTGTTGATGAAATACTACTTACCCAGTGCTCAAAATTCCTTTTAGGCTGCAGGCACTGGCTAGTTGACACGGCAAGCCATATTTTACAGCTATATATTTCAGCTTTCTCTGTCCAAGTTGGAGGACACAGTAGCCAAGATGGTTTTTCATAGTAGAAATATATTTTCATATTTATTTATTGATTTGACTAATGTATCTATTTTTCAATTCACATGCTTATGTTTCAATCCATTAAAGTGATTCATGGTCAAATAATATGTTATTGCAAGTACAAAGAGGAGATAAAACCACTGTACACTGGCCATAACACAAGAATAAAAATAATAAAAATCCATTGCATGATTAAATATAGTTTTTAATCCCCACCTGATCACGTGTAAACTGATGTTTTTAATTATTTTTCTTTAGAATAAGTCGGGTTTGTTTTTTTTTTTTTTTTTAAAACGCAATTACTGATTAAATAAATACACAGGAATAAATACTCTCACCCAACCTAAGTGCTCAACGTTAAACTCACATAAAGCATCAAATTACTGGCAAAATAAATTTTAAAAAACTCAAAAGGCTTTTAATTGGTTTGAAGGAGAGCTAAATGGCATCTGGTAAAGAATGCTGAGCCTGTCACCTCCAGGTCAGGGCTGGAGGGAAGCTGGACATGGTGGTGGCTGGAACTGGGGTGTTGGTGGCTGCTCAGGATCACCTGGAATTTCTGGGCTTGGTCCAGCTTTTTGGACACAGGCACACAAGCCCACAGCAAATGCAGAGGAGCCCATCCATCAGGAGGAGCAGCTCCAAGTCCCAGCTGTGGGACACTGCAGCCTGTTGTGAGATTTTCTTGCTGCTTTTTTCATCAAAAATTGCCTTTTCTCCTGTCCTTCACCTCCAAATTGAGAAATTTCCTGGGAAGCAAAGCCAATGCCAGGTGAGGCCTCGGGGCTGCCCAGAGGGGGATGCTCTTCCAGCCAAGGTGGAACCACCTGGAGCCAGGGCCAGCTGTGGGATCAGAGAATGATGAAATCCCACAATGGTTTGGGCTGGAAGGGACTTAAAACCCATCCAGTGCCACCCCTGCCACGGGCAGGGACATCTTCCACTGTCCCAGGTCACTCCAGGCCTTGTCCAACCTGGCCTTGGGCACTGCCAGGGATGGAGCAGCCACGGCTGGGCATCATCCACAGCATGAAAAGAAAAAGAGAAAAGAGAAGAGAAGAGAAGAGAAGAGAAGAGAAGAGAAGAGAAGAGAAGAGAAGAGAAGAGAAGAGAAGAGAAGAGAAGAGAAGAGAAGAGAAGAGAAGAGAAGAGAAGAGAAGAGAAGAGAAGAGAAGAGAAGGAGAAGAGAAAGAGAAGAGAAGGAAAAAAAAAGGAAAAGAAGATGAGAAAAGGAAAAGAGAAAAGAAAAGAAAAAAAAAAAGAAAAAAAAGAAAAGAAAAGAAAAGAAAAGAAAAGAAAAGAAAAGAAAAGAAAAGAAAAGAAAAGAAAAGAAAAGAAAAGAAAAGAAAAGAAAAGAAAAGAAAAGAAAAGAGAAAAGAGAAAATTCTTTATTTCTCTTTTTTTTAATTTTCCTTTTTCTGCCTTGAAAAAAAGAAAAGCAAAAGCACATCAAATGAGTCTTAGGGAGTCATTTTGGATGGACCTTGGAACAAGCTGATGCTGCTGGTGAAGGAAAAAAAAGAACAAAAACCCCCAAAACCCCTAAGCATTCCAAAAGTGGGAAGATAATCAGCCTCTTAGAGAGCAGAGCCTGAGAAACAAAGGACAGCAGAGCAGCCACAGAGGAGGAGGGCTCCGAGCCCATCACGGGCAAGTGGGGTGACATCCTCACACACACTCCAACCCCTCTGTGCTTATTGCAGGGCCCCGATGGCTCTGTAATCACTGCCCAGCCCTGGGAGCTCCCTGCCAGGCAGGAGCTGAGGACACCGTAGGAATATCTGGGAATGGGGCCGGAAGGACGCAAAATTTGGGAGGACATCCATGGGCAGCCTGGGGAACCCGCCCTGATCCAGACAGGCTTCCAGAGGCAGCTCCTTTGTGCACCCTGACTCCAGGAAAAGGAAAAGGTATTTTAAAGTCACCTTAGGTCCCCCTGGGAAGCAGGAGCACAGAAGGCTGTCAATGTGTTGAGGTAGAGCAGCTGAGAGGCTCTGGAGAGAGAGAGCTAAATGAATAGAAACTTGTTAAATGATGTGAGTTAATGAGAGCATTTTGGAATTAACCAGCTTCCATGACTTTAAATAAAACCCCAATGTCATTTTAAATTGGATTTTGTACATTTTTGAAACCATTATTTATTTTTTTTTTTCCGTGAGGTGCATTGGTGGGAAGAGGGAAACGTTAAAGTTTAACCTCCTCAACCCACTAGTGGTGAAATATTGGTATTTTTCCAGTGGATTCAGAAATAAAGGAACAATGGCAAGAGCCAAGAGATTTTCCAGGAGATGGGGACTCACTCAGCCCCGTCCCCACTTTTCTGAGGGTGAGGAGCTGGAGTCTGCAGCCAAGGGAGGGGACACTGATGGTGGGGCCACCATCCTCTGACCCTGCATTGTCACCTTGGTCACCCCAGCCCTCATTCCAGACAGGAGGAATTCTGTTCCTTTGCCCTGTGGATGGACACAAACTGGTTTTGAAGCCTTGCTGTGTGCCCTGTGCCTGCTTGGCAGCTGGCATTGGGATGGCTGCTCCAGCCATGGCCATGCCTGGATTGCTCACCGCCCTCCTTGTCCCGTTTTGTGGAACTCAGGACAGGTGAGATGGCCATAACTTCTAAATTTTTATTGCTATTTTTATTGTTATTCAGGTAAACTTTTATTTTTTTAAAGAAAGCCTCTGATAGGCAATGTTTGGAAGATGAGGGAACATGCTTTGAAGGAAAATCAAGTCAGGAAGAACCCAAGTCATTCCCCGGTGAGCCTGGCTTATAAAACAACTCAGTTCCTCTAACACACTTGTGCTGAAAGCCAAAATAATTCTGGATACATTTTGGAAGGCAGTTTTCAGCATCAAGTCTATATTTGCAGCAGCTCTGATTTCTTCAAACCATTTCAGAAGAATGTTCCAATGGGATAGGCACCAGCCTGGGACTGTCATGGCTAAGGTTCAAATTTCTTAATATTTACGTGCCCATGGAGAGCATTCTATTTCATGCCTTCTGAAATATTCATGAAATTCCACTGCAAGATCTTCAAAATCTTTTTTTTTTCTTGCTTTATTTGTGTTGTAGTTTCTTGCAGGTACAAACTGGGGGTGTTGGCACTGAAGACCAGTTTGACATTAAAGGCTGTGATGGTGACCCTGGCAAGAGATTCCATAAAAATAATTTAGTCAAGTAGAATCCCAGACTGGTTTGGGCTGTAAGAGACCTTAAAGGCCACCCAGTTCCAACCCCTGCCATGATCAGGGACACTTTCCACTAGGACACGTTGCTCAGAGCCCCAGATATAATTAAACTTGTTCAGTGTGACCATTAGTTGCCCTTGTATGGCACTTCACTTCTACAGAATGACTTTGTTAGGAAAGAGAACACCTGTGATGGTGGAGGGCAGGGAAAGCCCCAAAGGCATTCCTAAGTCATAATTAGCTTTGTGATGCATAAACACCCACCAAAAAAGAGATTCCAGCTCTCCCCAAAGAAACCATTCTGGGAAAGGATCCAGCACCTCAAATAAAGGGTCTCAAACCCTGGGTGTTAATGTGGGACAGGACAGCCAGAAAATGGGGCTGAAAGCTGTGCAGCCAGGACTGGGAAAGAAGTCCCAGAATGGAAGAAGGCATGGGAAAGAAGGATGGGAAGGGGACAAGGAAGTCCCACGGCTGCCCAGGGCTCACCCAGGCTGCTCCAACACAGAGCCACAGTAAACTTAGCACTAAGCCTCAGTTTAAAAATTCAGAGTTTTTATATGATAATTACTGTTATTATAACTGGCCCATGAAATAAACACCTCTCCCAATTATGCCAAAGGCACAAGGTCCTTCAGAGACAGAAATCTCACAATAAGATTTACTTTCAGCATAACGATGTAGAGGCAGAGAGGTGCAAGATGAATAACAATAATATTATGGTACATATAACGTATGTTTTAATTAGCTAAAGGTAATCAAATGAGGTTTGTCACGATTATATTAAGGTCAGGTCTCCACATGGTTTCATCAACAACATATTAAGACAAGGAGGTGATGCCAAATTGGGGTTTAAACCTAATCAACATAATTAAACAAAGCAAGAACATGTGTTTAGAGCTACACCTATTTTACTGATCTTTCTATTTTAATTACTCTTGCAGAGTAAATATTAGGACCAAAATAACTCCTAATTAAATTTTTTCCATACAAACAGAAAACACAATTTTCTTCTAATTTGCTATTTTGTTGAACGAATGTACAATATCCAGATCTTTTGTAGGAGAAACTGTTTTCAAAAGTGTGCTCAAATTATGCTAAACAGCCTAATACATTCCAAAGTATTGACATACTGCTTCAAATGTGTGGGAAACAGGAAACTACACTGGCCCAAAAAAGTCATGGGAAACCATAAAACAAACTAAGCATAATTTAAACTGATTGGATGCTTCCTTGCAAAAGTTCTTAGTTTCTAAATACAAAATGTGGACATTGAAATGTGGTCAAGTTATGACTTAAATTAGAAAAACATGTTTTCTTAGGTTTCTATCTTGCAGTATTTGGCACAACTCAGACACTGGGGAAAGAGTTATGTCAGTAACATTTCCAAAAGTGTCTAAGTGGCTTTGCCTGGAGTAACACTGAAATGGGACTTAGGCACTCAGAAGTCCAGAGGACATGAGTTTGTAAGGGCTTGCAAATGTTTAAAGCTGTCTAGGTGTCCAAAAGAACAATAGATGGGCATTTCAAAATTAATTTAAGTGCTTTTTAAGTTAATGACCTGAAGGAGATGGCATCCCATCCATGTCTGTAGAAGATTGGACTTGATGATCTTGGAAGTCTTTCCTTACCTTAATGGTTCTATGATTATGATTCTACTGTACATAAAATACTAGGGATATTTTTTAAAGTACTAATCTTTGGAATAAAGCTAATATCCACTCAGGTGATCTGTTTCATGCCTGATGCCTCAGATGGGATTTCTCTGAATTTAGTTGCATAAATAAAAGCAGAACCAGGTCTGTAAACAGAAATTTTAGGTAAGGATTCCACACTGGAGGCCTGTAGCCAAGTTCCTCCTGGAAGTTGTGATTTGCAATAATCTAGTGCACTGCAACAGTGATTAGAGGAAAACTGCTGTGTACCAATGTCATTTTAAATTGGATTTGTACATTTTGGAAACCATTATTTATTTTTTTTTTTCCGTGGGGTGCATTGGTGGGAAGGAAGCGTTAAGTTTAACCTCCTCAACCCACTATTGGTGAAATATTGGTATTTTTCCAGTGGATTCCAGAAATAAAGGAACAATGGCAAGAGCCAAGAGATTTTTCAGAGATGGGGACTCTCAGCCCCGTCCCACTTTTCTGGTGAGGAGCTGGTCTGCAGCCAGGGAGGGACACTGATGGTGGGGCCACCATCCTCTGACCTGCGTTGTCACCTTGAGGTCACCCCACAGCCTCATTCAGACAGGAGGAATTCTGTTCCTTTGCCTGTGGATGGACACAAACTGGTTTTGAAGCCTTGCTGTGTGCCCTGTGCCCTAGCAGCTGGCATTGGGATGGCTTCTCCAGCCATGGCCATACCTGGATTATACCCCCCTCCTTGTCCCGTTTTTATGGAACTCAGGACAGGTGAGATGGCCACTTAACTTCTAAATTTTTATTGCTATTTTATTGTTATTCAAATTAGCTTTATTTTTTTAAAAAAGCCTCTGATAGGCAATGTTTGGAAGATGAGAGACATGCTTTGAAGGAAAATCAAGTCGAGGAAGAACCCAAGTCATTCCCGGTGAGCCTGGCTTATAAAACAACTCAGTTCCTCTAAACACACTTGTGCTGAAAGCCAAAAATAATTCTGGATATATTTTGGAAAGGCAGTTTCAACATCAAAGTCTATGTTACAGCAACTCTGATTTCTTCAAAACCATTTCGAAGAATGTTCCAATGGGATGAGCACCAGCCTGGGACTGTCTCGTAGCTAAGGTTCCGTTCTTAATATTTACGTGCCCATGGAGAGCATTCTATTTCATGCCTTCTGAAATATTCTATGAAATTCCACTGCAAGATCTTCAAAATCTTTTTTTTTTCTTGCTTTATTTGTGTTGTAGTTTCTTGCAGGTACAAACTGGGGGTGTTGGCACTGAAGACCAGTGTGACATTAAAAGGCTGATGATGGTGACCCTGGCAAGAGATTCCATAAAAAATAATTTAGTCAAGTAGAATCCCAGACTGGTTTGGGCTGTAGAGACCTTAAAGGCCACCCAGTTCCAACCCTGCCATGATCAGGGACACTTTCCACTGGGACACGTTGCTCAGGAGCCCCAGATATAATTAAACTTATTCAGTGTGACCATTAGTTGCCCTTGTATGGCACTTCACTTCTACAGAATGACTTTGTTAGGAAGAGAACACCTGTGATGGTGGAGGGCAGGAAAGCCCAAAGGCATTCCTAAGTCATAATTAGCTTTGTGATGCATAAACACCCACCAAAAAGAGATTCCAGCTCTCCCCAAAACCATTCTGGGAAAGGATCAGCACCTTAAATAAAGGGTCTCCAAACCCTGGGTGTTAATGTGGGACAGGACAGCCAGAAAATGGGGCTGAAAGCTGTGCAGCCAGGACTGGGAAAGAAGTCCCAGAATGGAACCATCCTCTGACCCTGCATTGTCACCTTGGTCACCCCAGCCCTCATTCCAGACAGGAGGAATTCTGTTCCTTTGCCCTGTGGATGGACACAAACTGGTTTTGAAGCCTTGCTGTGTGCCCTGTGCCTGCTTGGCAGCTGGCATTGGGATGGCTGCCCAGCCATGGCCATGCCTGGATTGCTCACCGCCCTCCTTGTCCCGTTTTGTGGAACTCAGGACAGGTGAGATGGCCATAACTTCTAAATTTTTATTGCTATTTTTATTGTTATTCAGGTAAACTTTTATTTTTTTAAAGAAAGCCTCTGATAGGCAATGTTTGGAAGATGAGGGAACATGCTTTGAAGGAAAATCAAGTCAGGAAGAACCCAAGTCATTCCCCGGTGAGCCTGGCTTATAAAACAACTCAGTTCCTCTAACACACTTGTGCTGAAAGCCAAAATAATTCTGGATATATTTTGGAAGGCAATTTTCAGCATCAAGTCTATATTTGCAGCAGCTCTGATTTCTTCAAACCATTTCAGAAGAATGTTCCAATGGGATAGGCACCAGCCTGGGACTGTCATGGCTAAGGTTCAAATTTCTTAATATTTACGTGCCCATGGAGAGCATTCTATTTCATGCCTTCTGAAATATTCATGAAATTCCACTGCAAGATCTTCAAAATCTTTTTTTTTTTCTTGCTTTATTTGTGTTGTAGTTTCTTGCAGGTACAAACTGGGGGTGTTGGCACTGAAGACCAGTGTGACATTAAAGGCTGTGATGGTGACCCTGGCAAGAGATTCCATAAAAATAATTTCGTCAAGTAGAATCCCAGACTGGTTTGGGCTGTAAGAGACCTTAAAGGCCACCCAGTTCCAACCCCTGCCATGATCAGGGACACTTTCCACTAGGACACGTTGCTCAGAGCCCCAGATATAATTAAACTTGTTCAGTGTGACCATTAGTTGCCCTTGTATGACACTTCACTTCTACAGAATGACTTTGTTAGGAAAGAGAACACCTGTGATGGTGGAGGGCAGGGAAAGCCCCAAAGGCATTCCTAAGTCATAATTAGCTTTGTGATGCATAAACACCCACCAAAAAAAGAGATTCCAGCTCTCCCCCAAAGAAACCATTCTGGGAAAGGATCCAGCACCTCAAATAAAGGGTCTCCAAACCCTGGGTGTTAATGTTGGACAGGACAGCCAGAAAATGGGGCTGAAAGCTGTGCAGCCAGGACTGGGGAAAGAAGTCCCAGAATGGAAGAAGGAATGGGAAAGAAGGATGGGAAGGGGGACAAGGGAAGTCCCACGGCTGCCCAGGGCTCACCCCAGGCTGCTCCAACACAGAGCCACAGTAAACTTAGCACTAAGCCTCAGTTTAAAAATTCACAGAGTTTTTATATGATAATTACTGTTATTATAACTGGCCCATGAAATAAACACCTCTCCCAATTATGCCAAAGGCACGAGGTCCTTCAGAGACAGAAATCTCACAATAAGATTTACTTTCAGCATAACGATGTAGAGGCAGAGAGGTGCAAGATGAATAACAATAATATTATGGTACATATAACGTATGTTTTAATTAGCTAAAGGTAATCAAATGAGGTTTGTCACGATTATATTAAGGTCAGGTCTCCACATGGTTTCATCAACAACATATTAAGACAAGGGAGGTGATGCCAAATTGGGGTTTAAACCTAATCAACATAATTAAACAAAGCAAGAACATGTGTTTAGAGCTACACCTATTTTACTGATCTTTCTATTTTAATTACTCTTGCAGAGTAAATATTAGGACCAAAATAACTCCTAATTAAATTTTTTTCCATACAAACAGAAAACACAATTTTCTTCTAATTTGCTATTTTTGTTGAACGAATGTACAATATCCAGATCTTTTGTAGGAGAAACTGTTTCAAAAGTGTGCTCAAATTATGCTAAACAGCCTAATACATTCCAAAGTATTGACATACTGCTTCAAATGTGTGGGAAACGGGAAACTACACTGGCCCAAAAAAGTCATGGGAAACCATAAAAACAAACTAAGCATAATTTAAACTGATTGGATGCTTCCTTGCAAGAAGTTCTTAGTTTCTAAATACAAAATGTGGACATTGAAATGTGGTCAAGTTATGACTTAAATTAGAAAAACATGTTTTCTTAGGTTTCTATCTTGCAGTATTTGGCACAACTCAGACACTGGGGAAAGAGTTATGTCAGTAACATTTCCAAAAGTGTCTAAGTGGCTTTGCCTGAACACTGAAATGGGACTTAGGCACTCAGAAGTCCAGAGGACATGAGTTTGTAAGGGCTTGCAAATGTTTAAAGATGTCTAGGTGTCCAAAAGAACAATAGATGGGCATTTCAAAATTAATTTAAGTGCTTTTTAAGTTAACGACCTGAAGGAGATGGCATCCCATCCATGTCTGTAAAAGATTGGACTTGATGATTTTGGAAGTCTTTCCCGACCTTAATGGTTCTATGATTATATGATTCTACTGTGCATAAAAGACTAGGGATATTTTTTAAAGTACTAATCTTTGGAATAAAGCTAATATCCACTCAGGTGATCTGTTTCATGCCTGATGCCTCAGATGGGATTTCTCTGAAATTAGTTGCATAAATAAAAGCAGAACCAGGTCTGTAAACAGAAGTTTTAGGTAAGGATTCCACACTGGAGGCCTGTAGCCAAGTTCCTCCTGGAAGTTGTGATTTGCAATAATCTAGTGCACTACAACAGTGATTAGAGGGAAAACTGCTGTGTACAGATGTACTTGAAATGCGTTTCACAGACACACGGAATCCCACAATGGTTTGGGTTGGAAAGGACCTTAAAGCCCATCCTGTTCCTGGCAGGGACACCTCCCACTGTCCCAGGTGCTCCCAGCCCCAGTGTCCAGCCTGGCCTTGGGCACTGCCAGGGATCCAGGGCAGCCCCAGCTGCTCTGGGAATTCTGTCCCATCCCTTCCCCACCCTGCCAGGGAACAATTCCCAATTCCCAATCTCCCATCCATCCCTGCCCTCTGGCACTGGGAGCCATTCCCTGTGTCCTGTCCCTCCATCCCCTGTCCCCAGTCCCTCTCCAGCTCTCCTGGAGCCCCTTCAGGCCCTGCCAGGGGCTCTGAGCTCTCCCTGGAGCTGCTCCTGTCCAGGTGAGCCCCCCAGGTGTTCCAGCCTGGCTCCAGAGAGGTTCCAGCCCTCAGAGCATCTCAGTGGCCTCCTCTGGATTTGTTCCAGCAGATCCACGTCCTTCCTGTGCTGGGAACCCCAGAGTTGGCTGCAGTGCTCCAGGTGAGATCCCATGAGGGTGTAATAGAGGGGCAGAATCCCCCCCTCCCCTGCTGCCCATGCTGGGGGATCATCACCTGTTCATGGCGGGATTTCATGTCCAACCTCTCACCCACCAGCACCCCCAAACCCTTCTCCCCAGGGCTGCTCTCAACCCACTTAGAAAGACTGAAGCTGGAAATCAAATTTTCATGTAAGAAAAATATGAACTAAAACACGCACCAGGATGGGGGGCCTTTCTGTCTCTGCCCTCCAAGGTAGCGCAGCAAGAGTTAAAAATGTGGGAGCCGAAAAAAAAGAGTTAAAAATGTGGGAGCAAAAAAAAAAAAAAAAAAAGTAAAAAATGTGGGAGCAAAAATTTCCCAAAGCCTCCCGGAGCTCAGCCCCAGAACGATTCCGTCAGAGCCGCCGCTGGCGAGCGCTGGCACGCGGAGGGACCCCAAATGAGTTAAGAACTCTTCCACTCCATCATGAAGAATTGTTCTCCAGAGTAACCACCAGTGGGGAAATGCTTAAAACACTTACCATATGTGGCTAAGAAGGGTCTAATTTGTCCATTTGGAAATTTTGCCTCTTTTGAAAGGATAGTTAATTCCAAGTAATTTATTTCATAGATGAAGCTTTCTTCAGAGTGGTTAATATATCACCCTTGGTTGCCTGAACAATTAGAAATTGTCACCAAAGAAAAATGTCGCAGTTCATGTAAATAACTATTTACCTAAAGGAAATGGGAATCCACAAGAGTCAGCACACTTTAATGAGCCATGACAATAGGGGGAAAAAAAGCAGCCAATGGTACAGTGATTCTGCTAAAGCTGACATTGCTTATGGTAAAAATTGGCCAAAACAACTATTATTTGTTGGGGTTTTTTTCATGTCAGAAATAATGCAGCTTGAAATTTTCAACAGGCAACATGAGCCCAGACCATTTGTTACTTCTGATGGCCTAATTGTTCTCCTGGCAGAAATAAAAAATTAGGGCACTTATGTCATTTACCTAAATTTCTAATTAATGCAATGGTAATAGAGAAACTGGAGCAGAAGAAAGTGAGGCAAAAAAAAGTTGGGTGAAAAATGTTTCTCTTGGCCTTTCTACAATTTGTCTTTGTTAACTTTCCTACAGTCTTTCCCTCTTTAACAGCAGGTAGAGTGATCTCTGCAGAGATGTTCCAGAGTTTTCCAACTGGACTGAGGCATGCTGGGCATTGAAAAATATGATTTCTTCCACCTGAGCTATTGAACAGACGTGATAAAAACACCAACTGCAGCACAATGTCGTTTATGTTGCCTCGAAGGAATGTGCCATTAAAATGATGTTAGAAATATTCTTCAAAAGCAGCTAAAAAATCTGCACTTGGGGCTGCAATTCCATCCCCAAGTTTTCCACTGCTCCTGTGTCCTGATGTCCAACTCATACTGCAAAGCAAATCCTGGTGTATGGCCTCATTAGGATGCAGGATGAAGAGAAATGCATCAAAATGCATAAACACACCTTAAAAATGCCTCTGAAAGTGTCTGGAATTCACTTTGTCCTGCAGCACTGGCAAGTGTCCACCATCTCCCGGATATTTATTGATGGAATGACATGGAGGAGGCTCAAGGTGATCCATTTATGCCCATCCTCAAAGAATTTACACCCACTCTTTTAAAGGGATGCCACACCTTGATCTTGGTGCCGCTAATGCCATTAAAATACTGTTAAAAGGAAATGCACAAAAGCAGAAAATTGGGGAAATTTTAAAAGGAGCCCTGGAGAGGTTTTATCCAATGAGAACTCAGTGAAAGGTCAGATGGAGATGGGATCCCATTCCCAGCCTTGCTCAGATCTATCTGTGCTCATACTTTCAAATGTTAAAGAAATGAACTTTCCTATTTCTTTACAAGTATTTTCAAGTACAGCTGTAATTAAACTGTGAGTAAAGTGCAAGCAAACCAAGTAAACATTGACATGTGCTAGCAAATTATTCCAATTTTTCTCTTAATGCCTGAGGTGCTTTCCCTAAGTACTAAATGGAAATAAAGAAAAGGGAAAACAAGGGCAAGGTGAGAAATTCAAACCTCCACCAAATGAGAGCTCAGGGTCACAAGGAAATGTCAAAGTCTGCTGGAGGTTCATCCTAGCAGTGGGTAAAAATGCTTCCCAGTTTCTGACCACATCCTAATCTGGGGAGCCACCCACATCCCCAGAAGATTTTCCCCTGACTTTTTTCTTCATAAAAGCAGCTTTTGCTTTAAAACAACGTGAATCCCTTTCTCATCCATTACCTGAAGTATCCTGGAGCTCCAAGGAGTAACCTTAGTGCCCTCAATAGAGCAAGGCCACAATATTTCAAGAGTTAACAGCAAACACTGACTCAGGGAACATTCCTGTTCTGCCACCAACAAGCCCCTGACACCCCCAGGTGATTGCAGGAGGGTCCCACCACTGCCCAGGGCAGGCCTGGGAGCATCCCAGGGATGGTGCCCCAGGGGTTCCCTCTTTCCCAGGCGGGTGGGAACAGGAGCTGCCTCCCCAGCTCCCTCTCCCACCTGGGCCTTACCATTCCCTCTGCAATCCGGGAGCCACCTTGGCACGAGTGAGGTATAAACAGGGCTCACAATAGCACCAGGGACTGGCAGGAGCAGAACTCCAGCAGCACCAGCAAGTCCTGCTAAAATAAACATGTTACAGGCAAAGGTCATGATGCCTGTTAATATAAAGAGTGCGTGGTGTATAATGCATTCAAATGCCGGAGTGAGAGAGGGAGATAATATGATCCATTTGCCAGATTCCTCCTTTTAGTTGTAACGCGAAGCCATTCTGGGCTGGAATGACCCAGAGATGATAATGAAGCGGATGATGATGCCATTGCCTGTGATAATGGTGTGACAGGGAGAATACCCTGGAAAACTGCACGAGCTGATAAGTGCAAAGGTATAAACAAACCCAAACAATATGGACTTACAGACATTAGCGCGGAACAAAAGAGAGGGGGAAAAGCAAAGCCAACTGATCAACATTAAAAAAATAAAAGACTTTGCAAGGGTGACTTTTTCAGCGATTTTTGGAATTGCAGCTCCCAAAACCAAGCCCTCCCCAGCTGGAACAACAGCCAAGTGTCTCATCTTGGGCAGGGGGGGGCACCTCTCCGTGCTTGGGAACAGTTTGTAGCAAACAGCCCACGATATGAAAATGTATTTAATGCAATTAATAATTTAAGAAGTGAGAGCATGTGCTCTTGGAGAGTTAAATGCTTGTCAGAGTGATAGATGCACGCTTCAGCACCAATACATTTCGTACGAAGAGCAGAGGGATTTTGCAAACTTGTGTTGACCTTGGGTTGCGGTGGAGAGGAGGCAGATTGCGAAGGCAGGCCCGCGTACGGCAGGACTGCGTCAGCTCGCAATTTACAGCCCTCTCCCCAATTAAAGGACTGTAAAAACATTAAAATTAATGCAGTCTTAACTCCAGAGCAGGCTCTACTTTCTTAATTAGTGCATAATTATTCAGTTTTTGATATCCTGGAAAATTATCACATGGAAATTATTTTAGGCGCAGTAACAATAGCAAAAATCTCTCTACCCCCCCAACTCGATTAACATGTGGAAGTAATTAACACTTTATTACAGTGAAAATACTATTACTGCTAATGTTTAATGACTTTTGCCATTGCATCATAAGCAGGAAATTTAGAACACTACAGAGCAACGGTCTGCTATAAATACAGTCCAAAGATTATAAACCAGAGTCAGATGATTCGCACTAACAGCGCTTAAGACAGGGATATGACATACAATACATTTCCAAAATGTCACAGGCAGGAAATATAATTTTCTTGATAAAGTCCACTCCATACAGCCAAGAAGGCAATGCAATAACGTTAGATGCGTTCGGTGTAGGCAGCAGTGCTCAAGTCCTTGTAAAAGCCTGTTGTTAATCAAATTGAAACATAAAACCCCAAGCATAAAGTTATTTTCTCATAACAGTTTAATAGAAATTTCCAATCAAACAAAGGCCAAAAAGTGTTATTACAACATGAAGTTCCTTGTATAAACAACTTAAAATGAAGTAGGGGAAAGTTTCATGGGATTTATGGATTTCTTTATTTTCATTATTTCGAGTAAATGTCTACTGTAGATCTCCTATAAATGTCTTGAGAAATTATGCACCAGCTTTAGATGATTCACACTAACAGTAATTAAGACACTGAGTCCACGTAAGTGTCAAAGAGGCCAGTGCTCAGGAAATGTCATTTCAGTTCAGCCAGTGTGACGGAGCCAAACGTGCCAGAGACAAAAGGAGACCAAAAGGGATGGAGATGGAGACAGCTCTGCCTTGGTCTGGGCTTCTCCAGGGCTGTGACAAGGGGACAGCAGATGGGCGGACCCTGCGCGATGTTTAGGAAAATGTTTCACTATCAAAATGTAAATAGAGAATTGTGTTTAATATTCAGCACGGCCTTATGGAAATTCCCAAACAAACAACGGCGTAAAGCAAGGCAGTGCAAAGGATCTATAAAAAGAAAACCAAAACAAATATAGAAGGAAACAAACGGAGAACAAGGCTGACCCCAATGAACCTGCATAAAGTCACTCTTTGCTTGTTTGTTACTGTTTATGCTGTTGGGCTGAGAATTAATGAATCTGAGCACTAATCACGATTCAACCCATGGAATTATTTTAAATTTTAATATTCTGTGCGCATAGCTCATTGGGCTTTCCCCTTTTAAATATTTTCCTCGATGCTTTAAAATGCGTTCATTGATCTGGACCCGTTTCACTGGCGAGCTAATACAGTTCATAAATTAAGGAACTCTTGTTTTAGAAACATCTCCTTGATCCATGGGCCATGGATATGGAGAGGAAGAATTTGGCACGAGGATGCTGAATATAAATTGCTCTTTTGGAAGGAGCTCTTACCAGCCAATGTCTGGAGCCAGCAGGCAAGAAGAATTCACCTGAAGTGGACACAGCTCTTCGCTCTGGGATTAACTTGTTGCAGTTGCAAATGAATCATGAAACCAGCTTTGGCAAAGCTGAGCCTGGGCCCGCGCTGGAACCGAAATAATGTATGTGAAAAACCTGAACTGGATTACGAGGCCATCTGGAATGCATTGGCCGTCTGCATTAGGAGTAGCAGTTTCCTTGACAGAGGTTGTGAAATATTAGAATTCCTAATGGAAGAAATATGGCAGTGCAAAATGACACAAAAATCACACAACCTCATTCCCTGACACGGAACAGTGAAAATGCGAATCTTTCTCTCAAGGGTGCTCTATCAATCCTTTGCAAACAAGGCACTTCAGCAGGCAGAGGAGGGGCTGACAGGGCTTAACCCTTCCCCTCCACCAGGCAGGACAAGAGAGAGCTTCCCTCTTTGGGGAGGCCAAACTGGGGAGAGCGCATGGCAATCGTAAATCCACGCAGGAAATTCCTTCCAGGGGGGGGGTACCTCCAGCACAGGCATCCCATGGAGCTGGATACCCCAGGGACAGGCTCCTGACCCTCTCACCCTCCTCTGCGGGATGCTCAGATGCCTCTAAGGCCACTCACTCCCTTGGCAAACCTTATCTGTGGGTGATGCCAAAGGCGGGGAGGAGCCAATGGGCATATGGACAGCAGCAAACAAAGCATAGGGAGATCTGTAATTAACAGCGGAAATTGTAGCAAATTGCCCCTCAAAATTTCCTATTTTTAACATTTGTGATGGAAGGTCAGCCTACACTTTGGAAGGCCTGACCCACAATAACAGTTTGCTGCACTAACATTTCTGCCCCCTTGGTATTTGCATTCAATTGATGAACATTTCCATTTTGGTCATAATGATTTCCCAGTAAAAAAAAATTCTGAAGCTGGGACCCTGCCAAAATATGTATTTGCACAGTTGGTGACATCTACCTAGGAATGCTTCCGTAGTCTTATTGTTTTACTCTTTAAATTGTACTTTGTCCCCAGGTCACCACAGTGCTGAATGTCTCCAGGGGTTTGGGAATACCAGAAATCTTGTGGCACACCTGATGGAATTTAATGTGTTATTTACTCATTGCTTAATAATAAAATTTGTTAATTTTCACTGAGGAGTACAAAAGACACTGCAGGTTATCAGATTTTCTGAGTCAATTAGGAAATAAACAACAAAACAATAAACAATAAAAATAATCACAGATAATACTCTGAATAAAGTAATTTGGCCTCCTGACTCAGCAGCGTTTACTTTAAACCAAGATCATATTCTAACTCCAGACAGGGAAAATTGGATAAATCCAAAGCTGCCATTTTCATTGTCCAGCATTAAATGACCCTCACTGCCACACAGGAGAGGTTTTAGAGGAGCTTGGATGTCCTGGCTGCTCTTCAGCCAGGATTCACAGCAGTGGCCAGGCCAGCACTGCCCACCCTCCACATGGATTCACTGGAGTCACCTTGGATTAAATCCATCTTTAGAAGCACCTCGCTGATTTAGGAACCCCCAACATTTTTGGTTTCAAGTGCTTTTTGAAATCCCAGCCCTTGTCTCCCTCATTGTCATTTATAAGGCACACAAAGCTACTGTTTATTGCTACTTCCCCGCAGAAAAGGGAATAACTCCAAGATAGATTTTCTGTTTAGGAAATAGATCTGGGTTGAATTATTCAAAAAGGCTAACAATATCCAGCCCCAGAAAACTAAGGAAAGGCATAGAAGGCTCCAGAGCTAAGGGGCTTTTATACAGCAGCCAATTGTTATGACTCCTTTTAATTAAATACAAATGAATTAATTGATATGAAGTACTGCTAGGCAATTATTTTGCTGACATTTTGTCTCTTTTGAGACACACTTGTTTACTGAATCTCTCCTCTGCCAAATCTCACCACCATTCTGCACTATCTTAAACATATGTTTAAAGAGTTAAAGCCAAGTTTGTGCTGTCAGAAACTTTAACATTAATTTCATATTTGTGTTAATGGTACGCAGATTAGGCCCAATAGTATTTACATTTTTTAATCCATCTCCCATCCCTAGGCCATCATTGTACATGAGATACTGCATCCTAATGAATTTTTCTGGTTAAAGATTTTTAAATAAATGAATAAATAAATAAGTAATGAAACACTGATTTTTATCTCACTGTACACAAGTTCACTGGTTGTTTTGTTTTTTGTTTTTTTTTTCTTTCTGGTTTGCAGTGAAATATTTTCATCATTTTCTAAAGATATGCATGAAAGTACAAAAACGATGGCTGGTTTCAGAACGAACCTCCAGCAGCAGCCAACAGGTATATTACCCTTTACATTGGAGGTAAAATTGAAGGGTTATCTGGAAAACCATAACTGGCCCAAACAATTTTACCTCCCCTGATTATCTGGGGGAGTTGCTGAGCTGGAGTTTCTGCCTGACACATCCCCCAGCACGTGTCTGACCCATTTTTTGAAGTCACAGATGCCTCCCCCGGTGGTTCAAACGTGCAGGACGAGACCACAGGTGCCTTAAACCCTGTAGACGGATGCAAGATGTATTTCAGGGAAGCATCCACAGGACCTTCCCACCGCTTTTGGTGCGGGATGGGCTCAGCCCTGTGGTCAACATCCCCTGGAAGCAGCAAATCCTGGAGAGCTGCTGGCTGTGAAGTGAGTTGTGCACACACAGGATGCCAGGATGCCCAGGAGTTGAGCCCCTGCCTTGTCAGGTCAGCAGTAATGTCAGCTGGCGAGTTGTAGATCTGCCCATCCATGAGATGCCTCTCTGTTGTGCACATGGAAATAAATAGCAGGCTGGAGAGTAATTAATTTGCCGTTGGTGAACTAAATTAGCCCAGAGGAGCACAGGGAGCCTTCAGAGACAGGTAACCTGAACCTGCCCACACACATTTAAAGAGCAAAGTACTCAAAAATGCTAAGGCATTGTGAGTATTGAGATATCAGTTGTCTTGGAATCACTATGTGGGTGTTGAACTCTGGGCTGAGTGCAGAGCAATTACTTCCATTAATGCAATTCTATTCCCAAAAAAATGGTCCAAGTGGCCAGATGGGGTCTTCTACCCCAATGTGGTCTCCTACCCCCAACACCACACCATTAAAATCAGCGGGATATGTTGAAGACCTCCATATATAATACAAAAAATAGCCTTTACAGCTAAAAAACTGCACAGATTTTACTTTTTTTTTTTTTTTTTTTTTGCTCACAGCTACTATAGAATTCTCATCTCTCACCATTAAAAAGTCATGGATTAAATTCCCTAAATTGTGTCATTGCAGGAGGTATGAAGGTACCTGCTTTGTGACAGAATGAATTACATTTTTCAGCCTCTTCAGCCTCTGAGTCTGGAGTTTTACTTTCTCTGAGAGGGGAGTTCTGGGTTTTTGTACAAACTCTCAGATTTGGGACTCTGATATCCCCTGAGTGTGCCTGGTTTCTCTTAGGCAGTGGTTTGGGCTATCAGCAGCTCCTGTAACTTTTCCCCCTGATCAAAGCGCACGGATGGACAGGCACAAACAGGCTGGGGCACGGTGCCTCTGTTTTCCCTGTTTACCTACCGCCCAACCAGACATTTCTGCACATTAATCACACTTAGAAGACTTAGCAAAAGGCATCAGTCACTTAACAAACTGTCCCAGATTTATCTGGGGGTAACAGATGACTGCTGACTATCTGGGCCTGCTACCCAGGGCTGCTGATGAAAGGCAGCGTGTGACCAGAGCTGCACACACAGGGCAACAGGGACCTGGCTCTGCTTTCAGCAGCCCCCCAAAGCAGAGACAGAGGAAGAGATGGGGAAATGGAAAATACACAGATATTCCCCCTCCTCTGCATCTCCCCAGGGGCTTCTAACAATGATCAAGCCCTTTGGAAACTTCAGGCACTGGTGATTCCTGCCACTGCCTGGAATGAGTTGCTGGAGCGTGTCCAGGGAAGGGAATGGAGCTGGGAAGGGTCTGGAGCCCCAGGAGCAGCTCAGGAAGCTGGAAAGGGGCTCAGCCTGGAGAAAAGGAGGCTCAGGGGGGATCCTGTGGCTCTGCACAACCCATAACAGGAGGGAGCAGCTGAGGAGGATGGGGCTCTGCTCCCAGGGATGAGAGGAAACTGCCTCAAGTTGAACCAGGGGAGGTTTAGGTTGGAGATTAGAAAAATTTCTTCCTGGAGAGCATTGTCCTGCCCTGGCACAGGCTGCCCACAGCAGTGATGGAGTGACCATTCATGAAGGGAATTAAAATATTTGTAGTTGTGGCTCTTGGGCACATGGTTTAGTGGTGGAGCTGGCAGGATGAGGTGAATTGTTGGACTCAGTATCTTAGATGTGTTTTCCAACCTAAATGATCCCGTGATTCTATGGATAAAGGGAAGAACAAGGATAACTGCCCAGAGTTCCACCTCAGTGCTTCAGAAATGGTACCACAACATCTCTGGGGGTGCAAAGCACGGCCCCATGCCCTGCTTTGAAACAGAAAACCTTTCATGTGGTCGCCTTCTCCTGACCTAACTGTGTCCAACACCAAGCCTGGCTGGATTACTTCCACCGGCTAAACCAGCAGAGCAATTTCTTTGGCTCACCAGGAATAAAAAAAAAACCGGTGTTTCTGAAGCTGAAATTTCATCGTGAGTCTCCAGAGATCCCACGCATGAATAATGAAATAATCGCGTGTCCTCACTCGCTGCTCCAGTGTGTTCCCGTCTCTGCCGGTGCCGCCGCCGTTCCCGCTTTCCGCGGAGCCGGTACTGACGGATGAGCCATGGCCCAGCCCCAGCCCTGGCAAGGGAAGCCCTGTAATCATCCCCTGGCAAGGGGGATGAATTATCTCCCAAGACAAGACATTTCAACCATTTCTTTTTTTTTAATTTTAATTTAGCTCACCCCGTCCCACTTACCTTTCTTAAACCTTCTTGGCAAGAACAAGAGAAGCCCCATTTAACCCAACCATGGGTGGGAATCACAAATTTCTCTGCATGGATTTGCAAATTAACTCCACAGGTTCACAGAATTCTCTAGGACAGTGGGCCAGCACTGGAATTTTCTTCCCAGACCCCCCCATGTTCCTCAGTGCACATTGTTGTCACACCCAAGAGCAAGACGGTCCCGTTAATCAATTGTACCTTGGCACTGCAGCTTTATGTGTGTGTTTCAGGCCTTTACAATACAATAAAATTTACAGCTCGTATAATTAAGAATATGCCAGATTAAACAAATTAAAGCTCAGCCTTAAAAGCGAAAGCTCTATCTGATCAAAACACTCATGCAGGAAAGAAATTTCAAATTCAAATCAACAACGTCTGAAGGCTCAGAACACAAAAGCTGTATAGCAGTGGCTGAGAACTACTCCGAGACCTATTTCATAACCTCAAGGTACAATTCATGGCATGGGGCACCAGAAGGTCACAAAAAATAATTGAGTGCAAGGGTTAGTTGGAGATTTGTGGGGAAGCCAAGCTGTTCCAGCAAGTTTTTTTTTTTTTTTATTCCATAAAATTAAAAAATAATAACTTGTCCTGAAATTTGCATTCATGAATGGCTTTTTGTCTCTCTGGTGTAATCCTGGCCATAAGAGCATGGAGCAGAGGAGAAGGGAAGCCCAAACACTCAGAGACAGCCCATGGAAGGAGCCCTCAGGAAGGATTTGGAGAGTCTCCCCACCCAGGACTCTATCTCTCTCTATTCTATATTCTGTCTGACATTTGACTCCAGGAGCACTTCCACAACTTTATTTAAGCATTTCCCAGTAGATTTGGGATGAGGGACAGTGCTCCAGCTGGGAGAGAGTAAAGTGGGACTGGGCTATTCTAGATCAGGTCATCCACACCCTGATCATCCTCATGGCCTCCTCCTACCTCATCCCACAGGTCCTTTCTGCTGTTGGGTCCAGAGCTGGATGCAATGACCCATGTGGGGTCTCATGAGAACAGACAAGAGGAGAAGAATCACCCCCACTGACCTGCTGGCCACACCTATTCTGCTGCAGCCCAGGGTACGTTTGGCTTTTTGAGTTGCAAGTGCGCAATATTGGGTAATGTTGAATTTCCCATCCACCAACACCCCAAAATCCTTCTCCTCAGGACTGCTGAAACCTGTGTTTGGGCTTGGGGTAACCCTGACCCAGCTGTAAGAACCTGGACTTGGCCTTACTGACCTCCAGCCTGTCCAGGTCCCTTTGGATGCCCCATCCCTTCCCTCCACACAGCTCAGTGTCATTGCCAAACTGGCTGAAGGGGCATCAATCCCCCTGCCCCTGGCACCAACAGGGCTGTCCAACAGTGCTGGTGCCAGTGCTGACCCCTGAGGACACCACTGGCTTTCCACTTGGGCACTGACACCACAACCCTCTGGGTGCGACCATTCAGCCAATTCCATATCCATGTCCACCCGTCAAATTCATGAAGATAAAATTTCTCAAGGTTCACCTCCCCACTTTTCCTCTACAACATTTTGCCATTTTTAAGATAATAATTTTTTTTGTTTTCACTCAGTTTTTCTTCCCCCATCAGAAATGGACCTTTCTAAAATGTAAAATATTGAGTTTTCAGGCTTTTCCCCCTCTGTAGGATTCTTCAGGGAAGAACATGGATGGCAAACAAGACAAACACCAAGTCTTGGAATCCAACACTGAATATTATATTGTGTATCCCATCATATCAGACAGTAAGAAAAAGATTCTTGCTTCATCAAACAGGACACCAATGACAAAAATAAAGGGCTAGAAACAGCACAACCCTGGATCTGTGCAGGAAATTTCCCCCCTTCATGTTCACCATCATTCTTTGCACACAAAGTTCGATGAACAAAAAGTTTTGCACTGCTGCAAAATGACTCTACTATGGATTTTTAGAATCATCTGAGACACTTATTTTAGAAAAGCTCCAAGGTCAGCAGCAATCTCCTTTTTCCCATTTGTTCTCCAAAAGCTGTGCATGATATTGGCAAAAGCTATATATATTACTGAGTATCTATAAATATAAAAAATATTTGGTTCTGTTTTGAAATCATGTTTCATATGCAGTTTGTGCTCGATTTCAATAAGCATCTAATTAAGATAGATTTTTTTTCAGCCGGTGCTCTTGCAAATTCTATTTATTTAGCTGCTTCACATACTGCAGGCTATCAAAACTGCAAGTTCAGCAGAAAGATATTTTCAGGCAAAAGAGGTGAAAGGGGGACCAAGACAAATGGGAAATTTGGATTCAAATAAAGCTAGAATTCTGATGTTGTTTGCCTCTTCAGGTGCAGGTGTTTAGCACTTTTTGGGTATGGTGATGGTGAACATGATGGTGCTGGTTGAAGGCTGGGCTTGATGATCTTGGAGGTCTTTCCCAACCATAATTATTTATAATGATTTTTTTGTGATTCTGTGATTACATTCCCACCTTTCACTTGCCATTCCATCAGCCTGGTGTTAAATTGCTTCTGGATAGCCCACCAAAAGATTTCAAAACAAAACCATTCCTTACTTCTACCCTTATTCACTCATTTTAGACCCTCAATGGACTTTTCCCTCACTCCCCACTGGGAGGTGTGGGGGAGAAACAGCAAAACCAATAATGGGGACATCAGGACTTGCAAGTCCCTGATAGCTTGGCTAAATAAAACCCCAAGACCTGAATCTTGGATTTATGATGTTCTGGAACTGGCTTTTCTATTTGAGTTGGGAATAGAATTAGGGAGACTTTATGCTTGAACCACTGAATATTTGCATATGCAAGTGTGAGTCAGAAGAATAAAAAAAAATTATTACTGATAATAAGCACATTGTTGTCCTTGTGCAGAAAACTAGAAATTCCACTAATGTACCTAGAATTTTCAGAACTTCCAAACCCTCTGAACTAATAATATTTTTGCTGTTTTAGAACACCCAGTCTATTTTTCCCATCATTTAAACACAGAAAGAAAACATCTTACTTCCTTATTTAGCAGACTTGGAAAACCATTATCAATCATCAAAAATATGTATTAGACACATTTATTCCCCTGACAAATTTATGCCAGAAAACTGATAGACTTATTATAGAACCTCTTCCCACAACAACAAAAAAAAATAATCCATAGTTTCATGTGATTCACTCTCTGTCTTACAATTTGGGAAACAAAATCTTTATCCAACAGCACAGCTCTTGGAGCCAATATCTGAGAAAAAAATCTTTTCTCTGTTAAGTTCCCATATTGAAAACATCATAAAGGTATTATCATCCACTATGACTATCTGAAACTCTAAAAAAGTAACTGTATTAAATGGATTTTTTTAATCCCCGTATGTTCCAGTAATCAGTAAAGCAGATTTAAATCTGCTTTTTTTCTATCATTATTAGGAGAGAAGAAGAGCCATAAAGCCCATATTTTGAGGATGTAATTTATTACAAAAGTTTCACTGCAGTTTTCTTTTTGGGTTTTGGGGTTTTTTTTCCCCATCTCTGCTGATCAGGATTTGTAATAATACACTTATTGTAGCTGATGTTGGGAATCCATCCTTTGTAATACTTCTTGACATAATTGCAGCTTTTGACACACTCAATCGTGGGATCCTTCTAAACCATCTTGAAAAATATGTTGGTCTTTCAGGTTCGGTTATTCAGCAGTTCAAATCTTATTATAACCATCGACTACAGTTTGTTAATATAATTTCTCCCCATTCCTCCTCTTACATTGTCATCTGGAGTCATCTGTTACAATGTCATCTGCAGTCCCTCAGGGAGCTCCTTTATCTACCTGCTGCCTTCAGGAGCTACAAACTCCAGCTACGGAGACGTGGGCCCCCTTAGCACAGCCCTGCTGACACCCAGCCCTTTCCTTCCCCTCTCCTTCTGCCGATTTAATTTCATCAATATTCTAATGCTTCTCCCTCCTGCTCAGCTGCTTAGATGAGCCCCAGTTAAAAATAAATAAATAAATAAATAAATAAATAAATAAATAAATAAATAAACAAATAAATAAAAAGGAATATTTTTTAAACGTTTTGAAATTATACCCCAGACAGAGAGAGGCAAAAACAAGTTTTTGATTACATACCTTTTCCACAGCCAGGTGATTCATATTATTGTGCTTTTCAATTCCAGAATTGCTTTATTTATTTATAAATTTCCACATATTTGAGCATGTAAAAATGCCCAGCAATACCATAAAACTTCAACTAGAAGCTATAAAAAAGGCATGAAGGAGAGAAAAGGAGCAAAGCAAAGCAAAAGGAAAATTCAGTTTGGGGCTGCGTCCAAATTCCAGCAGCCAGATTTTTATTTATGACACCACCTCTTCACGATGGCACCAGAATCAACTTTAATGGATAATGTTACCACACATTCCCCATGAAAGCCAGCCAGGAACTGTTTTTGGTGGGCTACACCAAACACCTGGAGCTTCAGGAACCCAACCTAACCCTTGTTAACGCAGATACTTCTCCTTCCTCCTGCTTGGCAGCAAGAGACTAGCTGGAAAAGGAAATATCCTGGGGAGTAACAAAGAGAAGTAGCCATCTCTTTTCCACCTGTAAATGGGCAATTTCTGATTTTCAGGGAGGGATATTGTTGGAATGTTGTACAGAGTCCTTTTTCTGTTCTTCCAGATTTATCTGGTGTTCTCAAATTGCCCTGGTTAAGTGAATCCTCCAGTCTGGACAAAACTGCTGACTGGGAATGCCAACATCAAATGTCCTCTTGTCAACTAAATATTTTTTTACTCCCAAATCTCTGGAAGATAATAACAAAATATAACAAACCAAAACAAAACAAACAAAAATAAACCAAACCAAAGCAAAGCAAATCAAAACAAACGAAACCACAACAAAGAAAAAAAAAATCAAACCATAACAAAGAAGGATTTTAGCCACTTCTTTAGGCAACTGCTGTCCATTTCTTCTCTTTTCCACAGCCTTTTTGAGAGACATTTGACCACATGTGTCCTTTTAACCCCCTCGAAATCATAACCTGAGTGAATTCATTCACTCCCCTGTTTTCTCAGAGCAGCTGGGGCTGCCCCTGGATCCCTGGCAGTGCCCAAGGCCAGGCTGGACACTGGGACACCCTGGGACAGTGGGAGGTGTCCCTGCCATGGCTGGGGTGGCACTGGGGGGGATTTGGGGTCCCTTCCAACCTGAACCATTCCATGATCCACCCCCATTCTGTGGAACAGGTGCTCCTAAACCCCGAGAAAATTTTTAAAACATGTTTTGTTGAAATTAGTCTTCTGTCAGCTTTATTTTGTTGTTACAAATATTTCCATTTTTCACAGTTTAATGATTCCATTTCGTTCCTGCTCTCCTCTGCTGCGTACACATTCAGCGGCACTCCTGGGAAGAAAGGTATAAAGAGAAAAAACTTCTGGATTTGGTTTTTCATATGCATGTTTATAAATCAAGCAGTTTAAAAGTAATGTCTAAATAAAAAAGAGATCATAGACTCATGGAATAGTTTGGGTTGGAAGGGGCATAAATGCTCATCCAGATCCGCCCTCTGCCATGGGCAGGGACACCTTCCACTATCCCAGGGTGCTCCAAGCCCTGTCCAACCTGGTCTTGAAAATAAACATTGGGGCAGGAGAGAAGGGAAAGGAAGAAAAAAGCTGTAATATTTAAAATTATTTCCTTTTTTGTCACCAAATTCTCTCTTGATTTCAAACTCCCCAATTATCTCCAGGTTTTGAAAGTTTCCTGACAGAGCAAGACATTCAATTATATGCAAGATTTTTGAATTCCATGTGGATAAAATACTGATTTGTGTAATTATTTTGTTTGATCATATTGTAGTAAAGAAGGTTAAAAAATCAACGTAGCCACACACAACCTTCTCCAAACTGCATTTTAATTTTTTTCCTGTTAATAGTGGCGGTTCTGTCACAAGTCAACCCTAAAACAAATTAAAAAATTAATGGATCAGGCATTAGAATAATTATTGTGGAAGAGGCCTGAACTGTGCCTTTTCCAAATAGACCAAAAAAGATTGATGCAGAAATGACCCAAGTGGGCCCTATGAGCTTATTCAATAAGGGTCCACTCAAATTCCATCTGTGAACATTTGGTCGGCCCTTTTACGGCGATGAGGCCATTCCTCCAAGTCCATATTAATTTTTGTGCACATCTGTACACTCACCTAATCCCTACCCACAGGCCACTCCAATTACAATTAAAAGAACAAGTTTAAAATTGGGCAAATTTTAATCACAATTAACTCTGTCGGGTTATTTAAAAAAAAAATAAAATCTGTGGAAGTTGTTTTTTTTTTTTTTTTTAATTTCCACTTCATTTCAAGAAAAAACTGGTCAGACTGATGAACCTCCAGTGTTGTCCTCATGGTTCCAATTTTTTGCTTGGATGCAGAACAATAGGAAGAAGCATCACTGGGCTTCTGGAGCTGAGTTCAGCGTTCCAGTGCTGAAAGTATTCCACTGCACAAACCTGGAGTTTACCCTGAGATCAACAAGTAAATTACTGTTTTCAGGATCTCGTTCCCATCCCTGAATGCATGCAATCAGCATCATTATTTTAAGCAAACAATTGCAAGGGCTTTAAATAAAAAATGCCGTGTGCACAGCATTTACATTTTAAGCACAGCATATTAATAGGGAGGGAGAAGAGAGAGATGACAACGAGAAATGTCAGCTGGTTTAATCATACTTAATATGAAAAGACTGCTATAACTTTAAGAATGCATCTTAGCTGACTTTGGAGCTTAGGTTTTTATTTTTCTGCTTTATAGCATGCTTCAAAACTACTTGGACAAATACAAAACAAGAATTACAGTGCACCATAAGTTATTTTAATATCCTGTAGTGGTGTATACTTCCAATGAAATCCCAAGACTATTATTAAGGTTCTGTGTTTGTGTGAAAATGTCAAGTTGTTTCGAGTGACTACATACTCTAAATTATATATAACTGTTACTTTATAGCTAATAGGCACTAAAATTACTTTAAAACAGAAATGTAAAGTTATATTTTCATCCTTTCTGACAGATAATAAAGCTTATTTATGAGATACATTTTCTCAAGTATTAAAATAT
Source organism: Emberiza elegans (assembly GCA_024865655.1). Taxonomy (NCBI): domain Eukaryota; kingdom Metazoa; phylum Chordata; class Aves; order Passeriformes; family Fringillidae; genus Emberiza; species Emberiza elegans. The sequence goes on along the minus strand of JALJVW010000241.1, from coordinate 1,628,418 downwards.
ATAATGTTTACAAAAACATTAAAAATACCAATACTTGATATTTAAGCAAGAAACAGAGCCATCACGAAGATATTTTCCTGGATGCATCCAGCACAAAGCCAAAGAGATGATAATGCAATAATTCCACTCGTGAAAGCCATTTGTTAAACCAGTAAAAAATAAAAAAAAGGCAGTGCCTCAAAATGAGATTTAGATGCTTTTCCTCTCCCTGCCCATCATTAAACTGCAGGTACAAAATCCTTGTGTGCATCCTCGAGACAGAGCAGTGCCACACGACACCTCCCACCCTTTATTTCCAATGCCAGCCACCGAGCCACCTTGTTTAATTGCTTTGTTGTCCTGGCCCTGCCCGAGGAGGCTGAGGGGAAAAGAAAAGTTGCTCCTTTTTACAAGCGCCATGGAAAGGGGCCCGAGCAGCAGAGTGATTTCTCCCCCTGTAAACTCCAGTTAGGATGGAGGATTTATGGAAGGGAAGATTGCTGCCGGCGTGATGTACACTTAAGTGCACACACCACCGCTAACCCGCCAATTACTCAAGGGCTCAAATAAAAAGGCTTCATATGCAAATTATCCCTGTTTATTCCTCCCGAGCACTTAGTAAATAAAACATAAACGTCGGGATCTGTCTTGTCGTGTGAGAGGTGTGAGGGACGTCGGGCCACGCTCATCCCGGGATGTTCCCAGAAGGTTGGGAGCTAATTGCCAGCCCTCTGCTGTGATTAGGATTGCCTCTTCTGCTGAGGGGCTGCGCCTAAATTTATGCTCCGTAGTTCTGCCGCTCTGCTCTGCGATATTATGCCATAGCATGAACAAAAGAAAATTACCCTGAAGCAATGGAGTGCCACAACGCATTGTCGCTATTAATCTTTTAGTAATGGCAATGCTAATTTGACATGATGCATAGTAATTTATTAATAGAAATATTTGAAGTCCAAAACTTGAAATATTCTGCGTGGGGAAGGAGGGCTTTGGATGAGGGTCGGGGGGATGTGAAGAATTTCACTGCCTCGGCTTTGAGCCCCACCAGCACCCACTGAAGATGTGCCCTGATGATGTCCGGGTGTTTTGGCTCCAACAGCCCAATGGTTGTGGAACCCAAATGGGGCTGGGACCCTCACACTGGGCACCGGCCTTGGCCAAGGTCCCCAAGCCAGGAGAGGACGGAGCGGTAGCGCCTTGGCAGAGGCGATGGTTGCCAGGCGCTGGTCGGCAGGGGATGCTCCTGCATCAACCAGCTCGCCGTTTTCTGGCAGAGGGGGGCAGCTGGGGCGCAGACCCCCGGGGCCCCAGAGCCCGCTGCCCAGCCCTGGTCCCGGCAGGAGGGCACAGCAGGCTGCTCCCGGGCATCGGCGCTCCTACAAACTGCTTGGCCGCGGTTATGAAAGGGCTAATCCGTGTTCGCACCGCACGGGCTTTGTTCCTTCTCCCGAGCCATCATTAACTATTAATCGGGGGTGGGTTTCTTCAAAGGTCTGCTCCATTTGTTGTTTGCTCTTGGAAAACAGGAGCCCGTTTAGGATGCGGGAGAGCGCCGGGAAGGCGGAGGTGTTTGTCAACATTGTAATGGTCATGTTAAAATGTAAATGTGGTTAAAAATTTAAATAAAAAGCAAACAAGCAATAAGGAGAAAAGAAGGTGTGGGTTTTTTTTTTTTTGACATTAGCTGGCCTGAAAACTGCAGGAGAACTCCACGATTTCTTAGGAGAACTGCTCTGGAAAAATGGGGGAAGCCTTAAATTCCACCTGTCTGATTAATGTCAAGGTTACATTCGATCTACATTGGTAGCACACATGAATTTCATGTCCCCAGACCTTCACAGGAGTCGATGGAACAAGAGCCATTATTTATTGGCAGTAATGGCCACCAGCCAGGCTAGAACCTGGGACAACGCATTAACAGCAGCGTGATGTCTTGGGAAAAGGGGGCCATTAATGCGGGTCACCTGCACTGCAGAGTGGAGACTGGATCAGGTGGAAGCCATCAAAAACTTCTTCTCAAACTGGAAACAAGCAGAATTCAAGCCTTGCTGCATCAATTAAGGGAAAATTCTCGTAGGTCTTCTGTGACCTGCCATTCCCAGCATCCTCCCATGGTCATTTCACCACACTTGCATTTGTCTTTTCAAGTTTCATTTCAGGTCTTATACAAAATTATAATCCTTGGTTTGGCTTGTTTGGGAATGGGAGATGTTTTTAGTACATTTTAAAGTAAGATCTTCTGGCAATGTTTTGCTTCTTTCTCATGCTCACAATTCTCTTTCATTGTAAATAACATTATCAAAGTGCATTGTTTCAGAATATCGATGGCACGTCTCCAAAACTGAGGCCAGGATCTTACCCAGCAGATCCAAAGCAGCAGCTGGAAATTCATTTCCATGTAGAACCCATAACTCCTGACACCACCAGTAATGGAGCACACCCCAAATTGGGTTGCTGTGTGCATTAGCATCACATGTGGCACTGCATATTCCCACAGCTGCAGCCGGTGAAAATTTCCCATTTATGTTCTGTCAGATTCTCCACACCCAAGGAGAGGGAGAGGCTTCTGCTCTCTGAGCAGGACCATGCTAGCACCACCCTGTTGGGCGATTTATTTGTTTTTTAAGAAGTGTGAAGTGCCTGTGGATACTTTTTAACTTCAGGCACTGGAAGACTTCATTTATAACCCAATACCTTATTACTTGACTTTCCTAAACTCTCTTTTCCTTTTGTTGTTTCAATTTATCTTATATCACCACTCAAGCTCGACAATGATAAAAAATAAAGGTGTTTTCTTTTGTCATGTAGAAAATGTGATTCATTCGTTGTCTTTAACAGGCCTTCAGACCACCAGACATATGTTCAATGTTTGGCAGCAATAAAGAAAACCCCAACAACAGCAGCTAAACAAATATATATATTTGTAAGGATTATAAATCAGCGCAAGTTATTCTGGCACTACTTTATATAAGACATTAGTGGGAGTATATTTGAAATATTGTGTGCAATTCTGGTCACTATATTACAGGCAGGACATTGCCGAGATTGAAAAGGTGCAGTGGAGGGCAACCAAAATGATTCAGGATTTGGGAGATATGAATGATGAGGACAAATTAGCTGGATCCAGGCTGTGTTATTTAAGGACTGGGTTCTGGGGGATGCTGGGGGGGTCCTGCTTGGGCACCCCTCTGAGGATGCTTCCCCAGCCCTGGGAGATGGGAGCTCCTCACACGGCCACGGCTCAACCAGGAGTAAGTGGACTCGCAGCTACAAGTTGTGGGGGTAGTAAATAATTCAGAGGCATGAAAAAACTGACAGGGAGGAAATTATCCATCCATTCATGTACTGAATTTAAGATTAGAGGAGCTAAAAAACGCCGCACATAAAGTAGTGCTAAAAGCAAAATATTGCCTTTCAGTAAGGAAAGCGTATTTTTTCTAACTTTTTCCCTAAGATGGGGGAAATGAAAGGCTCCTTTTTGCACCTGCAAAAAAATGGCTTCTGCCACGGGAAGGGAAAAAAAAGGAAGCTGTATACAAGAGTGGAGGGGGATGTGAAGGTGAAAGGGTAAATTCTGTTCATTGCAAGACATGCTGCTGACCTGGAGGTTGTCGGTACAACCGCGCCACAGGGACACCGTGCCAGGGCTGCACGGATGACCCAGCAAGGAAAACTTCTCCTGCAGAGAAAAACAGTCAGAAGCAATGCCTTGTTCTCAACTAACTGAAGGAAAGGCGGTAAATCCCAGAATTAGATGCACTCCATGTATCTTTTCTCTTCCTTTTGTTTTGGAGCTCAGATAGATGTCCAAGCAGCAAGGAGAGCTCAGTCCAATTCCAAGAGAGAGGAAAGGGAAAATGCTAACACAAAAATATCTGTGTCTTTGGTTATTTACAAGAGAAAAATGTCCCTCACTTCACTCTAAGTACAGTTCATTCACACCACCTGCTCAGGCATAAGGGCCTGAGGAAGTAACAGTTTAATGGAACATGACAGGTGGTTGGAATTCTTCTAAAATATCTTTATTCCATTTTTATTTAAAGGAAAAAAACAAACCATGGTAAATAGGCATGAATATTTGTTTATAGAATCACACAATCCTAGAATGGTTTGGCACTGAAGGGACCTTAAAGATCACCCAGTGCCACCCCTGCCATGGCAGGGACACCTCCCACTGTCCCAGGTGCTCCCAGCCCCAGTGTCCAGCCTGGCCTTGGGCACTGCCAGGGATCCAGGGGCAGCCCCAGCTGCTCTGGGCACCTGTGCCAGGCCTGCCCACCCTGTCAGGGAACAATTCCCAATTCCCAATCTCCCATCCAGCCCTGCCCTCTGGCACTGGGAGCCATTCCCTGTGTCCTGTCCCTCCATCCCCTGTCCCCAGTCCCTCTGCAGCTCTCCTGGAGCCCCTTCAGGCCCTGGCAGGGGCTCTGGGCTCTCCCTGGAGCTGCTCCTGTCCAGGTGAGCCCCCCCAGGTGTCCCAGCCTGGCTCCAGACAGGCTCCAGCCCTCAGAGCATCTCCGTGGCCTCCTCTGGCTCCTTCCAGCATCTCCCCATCCCCAGTGCTGGTTAGCCCAGAGCTGGCTGCAGGGCTGCAGGCCGGGTGCACCACAGGGAGCAGGAGGGGACAATCACCTCCCCTGATTGCTGTGTTGGCCCTGCAGCAGGAACAGGGGTGGGTGAAGTCCCTCCTGAGGAGCTGTGAAGCTGCTCCTGCCTGTGGAGGGTCCCATGCCATCCTCTGGCTGGGCAGCCTGCAGCAGCCCCCCCTGTAATGTCACCCGTCCCTTTTGCTCTGCCACCAACTCTCAGCCTGGAAAAGCACTCAAGGCTCTCATTAATTAAGCACATTTCTATGCAGTTTCTGACACCTGACAGAGTACAAAGTGTTCCAATCTACCCTACACGGGGCAATCTCAGCTTCCTGCTCGTGGAGTCAGGTATCACCGAGGCTAAATCAATCCTGTGACTGATGTGTGGCGGGGGCTCACGACATTTAAGGATAATATCTGACTTCCAGGGGATAAATATTCCACGTCTCGCTCCTGTGCACTGCTCAAAATGCAGAAAAGAGAGCTCGGTGTGCTGGGAGATGGGAGGCAGGAGCCTGAGAGAAGAAAATGACTTTAAGGAGACGAGAGTGTGACCTCGGCGTTGGCCAGTTCAGGTAATTTTCACCCTCCAGCAGGACTGTGCCATGTCAGAGGCCAAATTACAACCCATCTGGTCAGTGAGACTTGAAGCTCAGGAGATTTTGTGAAGAACAGAAAGCTCCAAGAGCTCTATATATCTGTCAAGGGCTAAATTACGTTATGGATGAGAATGGACTTTGGTTTGGGACAGTTCAGAGACCTTTAAGTGAAATTTTCCTACCTAGGCAACACCTGCTCAGCTCCAATCCTTTGGAGAAAACTACAGCTACAATTTTGAAGGCAAACACCTCCCATTTTTAAATATCACTTTATTTCCTATCCTTTTTTTTTGTTGTTTTTCATGTAAGACAAGCTAAATCCATCATCTCAGCCACAGTCACTTTAAAACTTTGTATGTAAGACATCATTTATTTTCTTTATGGGGAATTTTTCAGGAAGATGGATAAGGAATATTCATACTAATAACTATTAACAGGAGCCAATACCCTAAAACATAGCCAGAAAACTGCATGGCTCAGCCCAGAAACTCCTGAAGTATTTAATAGACTCCAGGGATGGATGATCCTACTAGGATAAAAACATTTCCTTCTCAAAACCTGAACCATTCCTAGCAAGAAGCTGCATGGGGTTGTTTTTCCCCAAGATCTTTCATCCAATGGCTCCTGTGCCTCTGTACCTGTAAGAAACATAAGGAAAGAGTCCATGATACCATAAATCACCACTCTAGGGACTTTCCAGCCTAGCTGGAAGCCCATTTAGGAGAAACAAAATGTTCCTACATCAGCTATCCCAGGCCTTGCCAGTTGTACAGCTTCCCAGCTTCCACCAGGAAGCTTATTTGACTTTGATTTCCCTCTTCCAGACTAGAATTCCATAGGCAGAATTACTGTGTATGCCATGGGTGAGACCCTGGAATAGCTTAAACAAACCTAGCGCAATGTAAAAGCAAATCAGTAATCTCATGTGATATTTAAAAGCTAAACTATATTTAGGTAATGCTATTTAACTCATGTAATATGACAAATATATTTGAAGAGTATATTTATACTGTAATCCATTGATTTCCACAACAGGGATGAATTAGCCTTGCCTCTCTTAAGCAAATAAAATAAACATTGTACTCAATCTTTAACTTTCAAGCTAAGCATGTTCCAGCTCCAACATTCCTGTTGCCTGCACAGCCAAATAGATTTATTCTCTGATGTCATTTTTCTCGTGTCATTTTGGAATTTGATTGCAGCATATTTAAAATGTTGGTTGCAATCATAACAAAGTGCAGCATTTAAAATGCATTCAACACACACATTGTCCTTGCGGGGAACGGTTATTTGTCTCTGTCCTCTGAGGAGGAACATGGTATGATGAGCAAAACCTGGTGTAATAAAGAAGAATGATGTGGAAAACCCCACAGAAAGAATGGCTCTTTATTTCTTAAATTAAATATGTTTGGGGGTGTTAAATATCTTATCGGATACAGTTGGAACAAAACTGTTAGACAAATAAAGTCGTGCTTGCTATTCCATCCAACATACTGAACAAATACAGGAAAACCTTCCCATATGAATAATTGATAAAGGATTAAAACTGTTAAAAGCATATATTTTCCATGCACCAAGGGTACTTCTCTAATAGGTTTCCACTGTGATAAGCAAAGTACATCTCCTGCTTCATAATTTCAAGATAGTTTTCGATATTAAGTGAAGATTTTTTTTTGTTTTAATATTTTTTGCTGTTCTTTGCAACATGAGTCATCCAGGTTCACTCTGCTCTGAGTAAAAGCAGAGGGAGAAATGAGCCACAGCTTTGGGAAGGGTGGCAAAGACAGAAAGGGAAAACATCCCTCTTGAGGAACAGGGATGTAAGGGAGCACTGGGACACTGCAAATTACCCAGCACAGCTCTCAGTCCTGGATACCTGAATATTGTTCTTTGATAAAGCGAGAAAGTTGTACATTTTGTCCTAAAGCAGTCGTAAATTTAATCCAATTTAACAGAAAGAAAATAAGTTTGTGAAGCAAACATGGAGAATCACAGAATAGTTGAGGTTGGAAAAGCCTCTGTGACACCACCAACCCCGAACTTTCCCCACCACCCCCGAGGCCACCACGCACCCATATCCCAAAGTTCCACATCTGCAAGGTTCTTAAACCCCTCTAGGGACGGTGGCTCCACTGCTGCCCTGGGTGACCTGTGCCAGGGCTGGACAACCCTTTCCATGAAGAAATTTTCCAAATACCCAACTTAAACCTCCTGTGGTGCTGCAGTCAAGAGACGGCTGGCTGCTCTTCCACAGCAGAACATGCCTTCCTGCTGCTCCACTCCCTTATTGAAATCATACATAGGAAATACTCCCCTGGCCCCACACTCCACTGGATTTTATTCCACTATATCCAGAATTACTATCTTTGTAGCAAAGCTTGGTTTTATTCTTTTGATACCAAAACGGAAGTGGTTGTGCTGGTCTCTTAAAGCAAAAATAGATGTTTTCCCATAACCAGGCTTGGATACTGCTTTAAAATAGAAAAGCAGAAAATCCTGGAGTGCCTGCTATGATTAGCAAGATACTGCTCTGAATTTTGATTTCACAGTTAACAGGAAAGGGGATGACAACAATGCTGTTGTCTTATTTAGTGGGTCTCACCAGGGAGTGTTGAGTTTGGGTGATTTGACAATGAGAGGAGAACCAAAGGTCACAACTGGGCCCCAGGGATTTCTCTGGGCAGCCCTTCAGCTGTCCCAGGGCTTGAACAACTTCTGGGCTCGCCATTCCTGTGGCCATGGCTTTGCCTACAATCACTTTACTATTGAAATAAGCCTGGAGCACCCAGACAAACCAGCACAGATGACAGCAGCAAATTTGTTTCAAAAGCCCATAGAAACCAATTTTTTTTCCCCCAGACTGCCATCAACTCCCTAAAAGAAGAATTCAGATGAACTGAAAATGGGCAGAACATTTTGAAAAGCAAATTAACAAAAATGTTTGGTGATCCTTCTCCCAACTTATGCTGCTTAGGAAAACTTTCAAACTCACAGAGAAAATAGCTTGCAAGTCAACATTTTAAATGCTCCTCCGTATAAAATGAGTTAGTGAATTTTGTTTGGTGAACTTTTGGACTTGAGAAGCCCTGAAGTGAGGTGTGGCCTGGAGCTGGAAGGGCTCATTGGCCTCCCACATTCCAGGCTGGGAAGCAGCAGCCAGTGCAGCCCAAGTGATTTCAACTGCAGTGACAAACTTCCCATGGGGAAGTCTGTGGAAAGCCCAGCTCAAAGGGCAGAGCTCAAGATACAGGCAATTGAGGTTGGACTCAATGGTCTTGAAGATCTTTTCCAACCTTAATGATTCTCTAAAGATTCTAATTCTGGAAAGCATTTGGGGTCAGATTTGCTGATTTCCTCCAAGTCCCTTCTCACCCCCACCAAGGGAAGTTCCACAGCCTCAACCAGGGCTCACACACAGGAGTTCCAGCACCCCACATCTGCTGGAAACACCTCAAGGCTTTGGGAATAAACAAAATGTGCAGTGCCCCTTTAAAAATCCTAACTTGCCTTCCAACACACACACACACACACACAGAAAGAAGGAAAAAAAAAAAGTAACACAGGAGCCTTCAACTCTCAGCCTGTTTGTTGTGCACGAGTCATCCCACACTCCGAAAAGAGCTAATTTTTTTAGCATCCTTTGCTTTCAAAGCAAGCAACTAAATGCAGAAAAGTGGGGCCTCCCCAAGGGACTGCCTCCTCCCTGTGATGCACATCGCCTGCAGCTAACATGCAAGTAGGACAGACACAGAACTTGAAAATCCTCCACCCTGCAGACGACTCCATGAAAGACAAAGAGAAATGGTTGTTTGGCATGCAAAAACCGGCTCCCCGCGGCCGGGGGGGCTCCCCTGCACCTCGTCCTTAGTGGCAACAGCAAATAAATAATTTTTTACGAATTATTTGATTAATTATTTTAGAGCTGGGAAGAGACCTGTGAGGGCATCAGTATGGGTGGGTCAAAAACTGGGTGGCCTTAAGAACTGGGTTTTTCAAATGCCAAGGAAAAGTGAGGCACTGGACGTGACCCAGCGTGGGGGTTTCTGCTGGGCTTTCTGTTGGCCACTCACCCGAATTTATCAAATTTACTGGGGCAGAGTTTGTCTGTCCTCAGCACCACAGCCCATTTCCTCCCCAGCCTCACATTGCATAACCACTTGCTACGAGGAAGGCTTTTTAAAAGGCAGGGGAAGAGAGGAAAAGGGAGTAAAAGGAAGAAAATAAAAAGCCCTGGTACAAAATATATGCAGAATTTGTTTTCCAATGAAGGTCTAATAGGGCTACCTCTTAAGTCTGGATATGTAAAAAATTGCCCTTTTCACAGCTGATAAAATACAAATTAATCCTTAGAGGATTTAATATGTGCCTATTTATTACTTTCAAGTATGAAAGTACTGCTGCAATTAATATAGCCAGCACTCCTGTATGCGCTGCACCGTGGCATTGTCTTTGAAACAAGAAATATATGCAAAGCTTTCATATACAGATATGTACAGAAACACACACACACAGTCACAAAATGAATATATTTCCCTTAAAATCTGCAAAAGCAAGTGTTGATGCTGTGCTTTTTCAAAGGCTAAACATCCAGCGTGCCTCTGTTGTTCCACTGCTGCTGCTGGAGTCCATGTGAACTCCAAATCTTTAAATTAAGGTGTCTTATGGGTTTATTCTGAGAAGTGTAAACATTTTAAAAAATAAAGAAACATTTTTCTCTGACTTCACATATTAATGTTTGTTTAACCTCCAATCTTTTATTTTTTATTATTTTTCTTTTTCTTTTTTCCTCAGTACTGTTCCATTTATTTCCTTGTTTTTCCAAAATTAACTCTTGTCATGCCAACCCCAAATTCCCAGTCAAACCAATTGTGCCTGTCTTCAGACAGCAGAGTTGTCATTTTAGAAATTTCTGACTCAATTCACTGAAAAAATATTCTTTACTTGCCAACTCCTATGCACATATATTTATTTTTTCCATCTATTTAGCATATATTGGCCAGGAGACAAGTTTCTGGTACTTTGCACACTTTAAACATTGCTGACTTTGAAGTGAAAGTGAAAAGGATCCATATTGTAATGATTATTTTTGAGGGCAATATTCAAAATTGTTACTACTGGTGCAGATACTTCAGATACGTATGCATGTGCATGCTTATATATAAATATATATGTGTATGTGTGTGTACATATATGGATTTAAATAATAATAATAACAATAACCTTCAGGTCATTTCTTTATATGCCACGGCTTCAAAAATTTTTTGGCGGAAAGGGAGAAATGACAATGATTCCATTTTTATCCTTCGGTAATGAATCCCTCAAATTACCATAAGCCTTGTTCTTTAAGTTCAGGCTAATGAGTCCCATTTTATTCATATTTTTTGAACGCTCGACTTTGTGTTTGATAGTCTCTCTCTGTTTATTCATCACCAAAGTCTATATAATTTCCTGCGTCGTCCCACGTTTATTTACAATCTCTCCAGCAATATTTATTTAGGGTAAAAGACCACCTTGGCAGGAGAGGAGCAGAGCAGCTCTCCTGCACGCCGCTGCCTCTCCCGTCCCATCTCAGCCCATGGAGCTCTTTTGACAGACAGCATGAAAAAAAATCTGCATAAGGAAAAGTAACTGACAGCTGGGGTCAGACTCTCTCTGTTTAATGACACTGCCAGTTACACATTTTGAATTGTTTAAATATGAGTCTACAGCTTCAACGATCATCATCTCACTGGTTCCACTTTTCATACCCAACAGCCAGGAAAGTGACACGTAATTACACACTTACTGATGGTATCGCCGGGGCCGATAATTAAAACTGCCACGGGAGGATTGCTATTGCGAGGCTACAGCTGGGATGTTGTCAAGAGGTAGAAACTCCAGCAGCTTTTAACGCTATCTTCTTACAGGTGGACCACGGTGAAGGAATAGAAAGGCCTCAGCACATCATTCACAATGTCTCGCACAAATGAAGAAAATCTATTAACAATCCAATAAGTGAAATACAAACACGCTGACCCAAGGGTTAAACTGTCGGCGTGGACGGCGCGTGCTGCATTGTTCTTTTTTTTCTTCCTTTTTCCCTTTTCGGATGTGTTTACAGGGAAAAGAAAAAAAAGAAACAACAGAACCCAAAGCCTGCTGGAATATTTTGCCACCTTTGGTAGCACAAAGGGATGTTGGGTGGGCAGCACAGGAACGAGCCCTGTTTACTTCCAATGAGCTGGATGAGTAACTGAGCTCAGAGACAAGGCACGAACGAGCTGCCAAAGATAAACACGGGAGAAAACACGGGAAGAGCTCCTTTTGCACGGTAGGTTCTGTTAAATAGAGGTTTGCATCCTGCCTTGGCAAAAACAGAGCAGAGGAATGATGGGCCAGCAAGGCAAAGCCAGAGAAGTCAGCACAGCCAAGGGAAAGGAGCGCTCAATGGACAGCCCAAATATGGGCAAGGTTTGCCATTGGTTTGATGCTTCACTCTTGATAAACCACCCCTCACTTTCCCCTCTTTCTCCTGTGATGAATAGAGATTAAAATATGAGCAAATTTTGAGGGAATTACCCTCTCCATAGTACTTGGTGGTGGCTTTATTTCAGATTTTCCCAGTGCACTTCCCAAGCTTTATGGAAACAACATCAGAGGAGGAATGCATGTGACAGCCTGACCTTGCAGGGCTGGGAACCACTGCCAGCACCAGCTCCTCTGGCACTTTGCTCATGTCAGGCCCCTCACACACAGCCACGGACAGCTGGGATTCACTGGGACCTCGGCTCCGAGCCATCCTGGGCTGAGGTGAAGCATTTTGGCACAAGAGCAGCTCCACGTTTGCAGGTTGGATCCCCAGCCGCTGAACTCAGCCATCTCCTGGGCTTCAGCTGGGCTCTGGCCAAGGCAGCCTCATCTCCAGGCTTCCCACTCTGGCTCCAGAGGAGGTGTGTGCTGCCGCCTGCCATCCACAGGCAGCTCCCTCGTGCTCCCACGGCCACGGGAGCTCTCCTGGCACTCCCCATGTGCTCCTTGCTCCTGTTGCTGGCCAGTGGCCCCTCTCTGCCTGCGTGAAACGTCCTCAGCAATCTCAGAAGCAATGACAAGGACGTGTATCCCCAGGCAGTTTTAGCAAGCCTCTCCCAGCTGGCCTTGGTGAATTTATAGAGGAGGAGGAGAAAGCCATGAAGAGGAGGCAGAGTGAAAAGGATGAATCCTCAAACACCAGAGGAGTCAGGCAGGTAAGAACCCCAGAATCACTGAGGTTGGAAAAGACCTTTGAGATCATCAAACCCAACCTGGGCCCCATCCCCACCTTGTCCCCAGCCCAGAGCCCTGAGTGCCACATCCAGGCCTTCCTGGGACACCTCCAGGGACGGAGACTCCAAACCTCCCTGGGCAGCCCATTCCAAAGCCTGACAATCCCTGCCACGATGAAATTCTTCCTGATGTCCAGCCTCAAGCTCCCCTGGTGCAGCCTGAGGCCATTCCCTCTTGTCCTGTTGGCTTGTTCTTCTTCTTTCCCTCTCTGCAACCATTTCTGCACAGAAATTCCACATACTCCGCTGCAGCATGTTGTGTAATAAAAAGAAAAAGAAACCCAAACAACTTCTGCTTCTGAATTGCTACTAAATCATCACTTATTTTCCTTCTTTTTATGCCAGTCCTGAAGGTCTTCTCCTCATCCCAATGTGCCAATCCTATTGCCTGAATCTAAATGGTGTTTCTTGACTCTTGATGTGCTCAAGACTGTTTGCCTAAAATCTAGGTGTCCTTTGCCATTGAATTATCTGATTCTTAAGTAAAGTACACAATCTTTCTAGGACTTAGGAAATTGAGATCTTGAAAATACCCATTTAATTTCCCTGAGCTGATTTATTTTTTAAGCATCAGTGCTGTATATTTAATTTTGGGAACTTATAAAATATTTCTACTGAAACATTTGCTGGGAATTTCTAAGTTTCAGGCCACTTTGGGTATTTTAGAAAATTAAATTAGTAAAGAACCTTGAACAATTTAAGTGCTATAAAACATATTTAACCAGAAATTATGACAGAACTAAGGCCAGTTCTCTGTTTTGAGTATTTGCAGTGAAATAGACACACAAGTCCAGCTGTTATTAATGTTTAGTGCTGCAAAGTACTGAAAACAACATTACTATTTTTTTCTAGACCTTGTCCCTCTGTCCCTCAGAATTTCAGTTTCTTCCTTAATGCTCAGTAAACTCTTACTATGAGATATTAAAATAATTTTAAGGAATATTATGACCTTCCTTCATTGAAAGCTCACGTCTATGATAAACAAAAATATAATTACAAATAATATCTTTTAAGTATTTTTCAACACTATGGACAAGGCAATACTCTAAAACAACCAGCCAAGCAGAAGTTAAATCATCTGTATTTGAATATATTTATATTTGATTGCAACACTTTTTTCCTGGAAATTTAGCACCTGAAATTCAATCCTATTGAGATGAAAGGATGATTTACAATCACCTTAAGCGGCAGCATCATTTCACTCTGCAACACCTTTCCTAACACAACAAAGTTGCACTTTTCTTCTACAAAAGTCCTCAGGTGTGTTTTTTTTTATTATTTCAAACAAATATTTGAGAACCAACCTGTGTTGGCTGCAGATAAATGTTATTCTGCAGGGTAAATGTTATTCTGTGGGATAAATGAGGCAGATCTCCCACTCTCCAAGGACAGGGAGGCACCTGGATGCTTTCTCACATGCAGGGAGCAGGTCTCGGTGAAATGGTGGAGCAGACCAAGTGAATGTGGATCCTGGACAAATCTGGGGATCACCAAAACTTGCATAGCCCCACCAAGTGTTTTGGCATCCTCACCTGCTCCAAAGGAAACCACCAAACCTTGGGTTCATGGGATCATGGAATTACGGGACAGTTTGGGTTGGGAGGACCTCAAAGCTCATCCCATTTCACTCCCCCACATTCCACTGGACCAGGTTGTTCCAAGCCCTGCCCAGCCTGCCCTGGTGTGGCAGCCACACCTTCAGAGGGAAGAATTTCTTCTCAGTGTCCCATCCCACCCTCTTCTCTGGCAGTTTGGAGCCATTCCCCCTTGTCCTGGCACTCCATGCCCAAAACCATCCTGAACGTTCAAAAGAGGGGATTTCATCCACAAAAATGCCAGGCTCCTTGCACTGCATATGGAAAAACGTCATCAGTTGGGATCTTCCTGTGCTGGAAGAGTCTGAGAATAAAGAGATGATTGCTCTGGATGGCACCAGAGCACTCCTGGAAGAGGTCAAATTGAACACCATCATCCCTGTTCTTCATCAGTGCCACTTCACAGACCGTACCTAAAAAATGACACTGGGGAAACAGCTCAGATTGAGTTTCCCAGTCTGGAATACACCTAATTCACACCAGAATGAGGAATGACAGTGGTGACTCATTTTGTGTAAGGTACCAGTGCATCTGGAGAGGTGGCACTGTGCAAACAAGGGACAGGCACAGCCACTTGGGCATCACTGCCTTTGCTGCCACAAGGAAGTCTGGAAAGAGCCTAAATCCCTGCAGTGAGGGGAGAGAGAAGGGAAGGGAGGTGAGGGAAGAAGGGAAGAAAAAAGCACTAATCACCTGTGGGTAGAGTCTGTGATAATTAATGATCAACTCTGATAAACAAGATTTGAAAAAATACTATTCAGGTTTTTAATTGCAAATTTTGATAGTATAAGCAAAACTATTCCAAACGGGTATTTTACAGCACTCCTGAGCAGTGAAATGTGAAAACTGGTGGAAATGCATTGTTGGAAACAAAATTGAGCAAAGACGGATAAGAAAAGCTAATTTTGGAGGAATGAGAAATGTGTGGGAAAGGGGTTACTCTGTATGGACAGGAAAGGTCAAACCAACACAGCCCTGCTGGGATGGTGCTGCCTTGGAGCACTGCCAGTTTATGGATCCTGATCATCTCACCTTAAACTTCGCTCATATTTGATTCTTGACTCCTGAACCACACAAATTCAATAATCTCCACAGTTTCTGGGTGAAGTATGCACACAGCACCAAAAAAAGCCATTTTTTTTTCCAGCTGGATTTAACTGGCAGCGGTACAGGCATGGATAGAGCAGGAACAGAGCCAGGGCAGTGGAATCATTGCTGGGTGAACTTCTACACACATCTCTACCAACACACCTCGACCCCAGCTGGCAACACCCAGAGGTCCAGCCCAGCCTTTGGAGCAGCGCTGGCAGCCGTGGAAGTTCCCAGGGAAGCAAGGCAGGGACACTGGAAGTTCCCAAATCCACTTTTCCCTTGTGGATTGAGCCTTGGCTCATGCCTGGCCCTGCAGAAGTGAAGGATGGCACAGTGTCCTGTGTGCCACCAGGGCTGGGCCACCTCCCACTGACCAGGTCCTGGGGCTGAGCTGGGACCACCTGGGGACACATCACAGCCAAGAGGAGCCATGCCCCATCCTGGCACTGAGCTCAGCACTTCCCAAAACCCACACAGCTTTCACGTGACACCTCACATCCATCCTAGGATTCCCACCTGTGTTTGGTGGTTCCCATCCAAGACCAGCCTCTGGAAACTCAGTTTTAGAGACACAACCCAGCATGGACTTGTCCAAACACGTTGATCCCTGGGCAAGTTGGAGGCTCTTTGATGGGTGCCTCAATCTGCACTTTTGTGAGGGTTTATTTCTGACCCTGTGCAAGTGCTTAAAACTCAGCATACCTTCTGCTTTATTGAAATAACCATTATTCTCCAGCTTGCCCATGGAGCTCAAAGGATGAGCAATAATGAACACACACTTACCCTTCAGTCCATAAATATCAGCTCCTTCCCAATCCCTGGCTCAGAGGTGGACCTCAAAAAGAGCAGGTAATTCTGCTCTGCTGTCATCTGTTTCACATCCACCACGTGCCAAACCTTGCAGCAACACAAGAGGATATTTTATTAGCTGATAAGCTGGACTGCTAGTCACTGAGGAGGAAGATTATCAAACAAATTACACTGAGAACCAATAATAGGGGAAAGGTTAATGATTTCTGTAAGCCACCAAATTCACCCACCCCTGTAGTTTACTAAGAAAATTAGGGTTTCTTCATGCTGAGCTTATGGGAACACTTTACCCATATTTCAACCCTTCTTTCCTCTGAGATCTTTGACATCACTGCTTCCTTGCTGGAGAATTTACATTAAGGACAATTATAAAACAAAAATATACCACCATTCAGGAAAATATACAACTTCTTATCAGAGGGATGTGGATGTTCTTCTTGCCAGTCTACAGACATGGAGATTAAATTTCAGAGAGAGATTTATTTTGTGCTATTGTCCTGTTATTCACCAGAGGATTGTGCAATGCAAGTAATCTGATCAGAATAATGCATAGGGACATATTTCAGAAAACCAATAATTGTGGTAACGTTGAGCTCTGCTAGGTGCCAAAATAAAGTCCAAAATCACTCTCCCTCTTTTCCACAATTCCTTGATCATGGCATCATAATGTGCTGCTCTGTTGTCCATTAAAGCCGCAAGCTTGAAGTAATCAATGCTGGACATTTGGAGATTTATTGTAATTTTAGATCTACAGCACTTCTGCTGGCTGAAAAGCAAAATTATAGTTTATAGGTGTGCCATATCTTACATTTTACAGCTTTTACTTCTTTAAGCCGTCTTGGTGTGGGTTTTTCTTCTTGGCTTGAGGTTTTTTTTCCTTTCCACCTGAGTGCTGCAGGCTTTTTTATGATGTTAGGAAGCAGTTAAGGCAAACAACAGAAAAAATTACTAAAACTGACTGTATTTAAATTCTGTTTACTTCCTTAACCTTTTGACTTACCTATACAAAAAGTAATCGTTCATAAACAAGTCCCAAACAAAATCATTGCCTATTTTACTTTCCTTAAACCCTTGTGGAATAAGCAGAAATTGTAACAAGATCCTTCTGACCGTTTTTTATTCCGCTCATATTTGCAATGATTTTATAACTGATGCTTGCTTTGCCTCTCCACATTATCACAATCAGTGCATCCTGGGATTAAAAACCATTTAGGGCCCAACTCTTAAAGAAACTCCCCACACAGCAGTATAATGAACACTGTTCCTTTTTATTGTTGCTGGCTTTATTGATATGCCAAAGGCGCCGCTAAGCTCAGTTCTCCCTCTAAAAACAAAGGACTGACCCACTTCCCTTCATGGCTCTGGTACAAAAGCTTTGGGGAAGGTAACCCTGAGACCCCACATGGCCAGCGTGGGGCTGGCTCAAATGTTTCACGTGTCTCAAGACAAATGTTAGTGAGTTTTCTTTCTTTTTTAAGAATATGCCAGCACAAATTATGAGGAAATCATGAAAGACTTGGGTTGGAAGGGACCTTTAAAGGTCATCCAGCCCGACCCCTCTGTGATGAGCAGGGACATCTCCCACCAGCCCAGGTTGTTTGGGTTGTTTGAATGAATTCGTTGTTCCCTAATCACTTGTTTGAGGGATAGAGGGGCAAGGCAATTCCCCACCATCCCTAGGAATCCATCCACATCCTGATTCCAGGACAGCTGGTGGCATCCCCCTGCTCCTGCTCCATCCCTGAGGCTGCAGATGAGGTCCTTCAACTCACCACCAAGGAACCATCCAAGTTCAGGGGACCATCCAACTTCACTTTGTTTTAAACTTCAAGTGATTACAAAAACCTGCTAAAAGATATTCAGAATAATAATGGATTCACCAGGTGTTTGCGCAGAATGAGCTTAATCCTGTCTTGGATGTTCTTGTGACCTGGAGACCAAAATGGGCCTCAAGCGAATGGATCCTCAGGAACTCAGTTTCACGGACGTGCCAAGATCTGCTCATCGTGGAGCATGGCAAAAATTAATCCAATATTTTAGTTAATATTGTGTAACCATGCAGCCCCTCACTTCTTACAGCACCTTTCAGCCAAGTGCAGCTCAAATCCATACGAATGAGGATTCTTTAACCACTGCTGAAATATTAGAATTCCAGTGAAATACAGCACTGCTGGCACAGAAAATAAATATGAGAATCCCTGTTAGGAAAGAGAGTGCAGAAAATAAGTTTGATTAATATATTTTAGACAGGTGAATTATAGCTTAGCCCCATTGAAATGTGACCAGACACTTTGAAACTCTCACTGGATCCCTTTAGAGAGCACAAATGGTGATGTTTTACATTTCTTGGGAAAGGCAGGCACCCCTACAGCAAATTTACTGGGAAAATCTGTTACCCAGTGACCAACAAATGCCATTCCCTGCAGCAATGCCTATTTCTGTGGAAAGCCCCACTTCCACACCCCCCCTGGCATGGTGCCAGTTAGTTGTCACGGAAGGAAAAGGTCTCAGCTCAAGTAACAGATCTCCCAAGCCAACAGGAACAGAACAGAAACTCTGTAATTGGAGAACCTAGGAAGAAAAATTCCTAAATAACTGCCTGTGCAAGCGCTGGAATTGGAATGTTGTGTGCCACCAGACAAGGATATCACAAGATCCCAGAATCGTTGAGGTTGGCAAAGACCTCCAGGATCATCGAGTCCAACCTGCGACTGATCCCACCTTGTCCCAAGCCCAGAGGAGAATCCAGCCACTCCTTGGACACCTTCAGGGATGGGGGCTCCACCACCTCCCTGGGCAGCCCATTCCAACTGCTGACCACCCTTTCCACGAAGGAATTCTTCCTGATGTCCAACCTGAACCTCGCCTGGTGCTGTTTGAAGCTGGTCCTTGTTCCCTGGAAGGGGAGGCCAATCCCCACCTTCCTACAATCTCCCGTCAGGTAGAATCAACCCAGCTGAAAACCAATTGTCACAGAAGGGACGCAAAAGCCTCCGAAAACAAAGCCGTGAGGTGTTTTGTATTCCCAGAGAGACCCACAGGCTCTGATCTCCCAGTCCTGCAGGGAGGGGGAATGTGGCCATTGATTGCAATGAGTGCAGGATCAAGACCGTAATGCTCGCAGCAGCCATACACATCAGTGTAAACCTATTTGTAACAGAACCTAAGGGCACATTTCATGCATGGCTGGGAGGAAAACCCACTCACAATGGAGGGCAGGAGTGTTCATGGAGAATTTATACTACAAAAGAAAAAGGAAAAACTTTCCTCTATGCCTCTATGTGAATTCATCAATTTAACTTACACTTAAATGGAAAATCGCTATACAGAGACCATAAAAACGTATTATGTTACCAATTGAATGGTTTACACTGCTGGCAAGCTCAGGGAAAACGTACCTTTTCACTATCCCCAGCCTGAGTGAAGCACATTATGAAGGATCCCATATATATCCTTAACTTTTGTACATGGCAATTCTCTTCGCATGTGCTCTCCTTACCCTAAATCAAGTGAGTGATGAGAAGAAGGATGAGCGCGGGTAGAGAAAGGAAGGAGATGTAAAGAAAAAGAAAAGTGGAGAAGGAAAATAAAGAGAAAATAAAGTTAGGGACGAGGCAGAGACAGAAATGGAAAATAGAGCAGGAAAAGGGCAAGGTGTTTCTCAGGAGTCCAGGGTAACAAATGCATCTCAATAAAGGCAGGCTGCTCTAAAAGGAAAACAATTCACACATCTCGCCTTCCTCACGTATATTCTAGTTGCACATGCCAGGAGGCAGGAGGGCAGGAGGAGACCAGAAAGCGGGGAAAAGAAGACATGGTGCTGGGCAGCACCTTGGCTTAGCCAGCTGCTCTCTGCAGTAAATCCAATGCTCAGTGCTAAAAGGGAGTATTTTACACCCATCTCCACTCTCTGACTGCCACAGACAACAGATGATGGTGCTGGGGGCTCCTCTGGGCCAGAGCTCAGTAAGTGCTGCGAGAAGGGACATCCCAAAGTCCTCTTGTCCTGCTGCTTCCCCAGACATTTGCAGGGAGGCAAACAAGGAGCTGCTACAGTCTGGCCATGTATCTTCAGAGGTCAATGTAAGGAAGTCAGCTGTGGCTGGAGCAGAACCTGGCAGATCCAGCAGTCTAAAATCAAATTTTCCACTCCCAGAACTGCAGATATAAATGGATCTAAAGCACTTCTGGGTGGTGAGGCCCTGAAAATGTGCCCAGAGAAGCTGTGGCTGCCCCTGGATCCCTGGAAGTGCCCAA
This sequence comes from Emberiza elegans, assembly GCA_024865655.1. NCBI lineage: Eukaryota > Metazoa > Chordata > Aves > Passeriformes > Fringillidae > Emberiza > Emberiza elegans. The sequence continues at coordinate 1,608,196 of JALJVW010000241.1, read as the reverse complement.
GGCCAGCTTGGACAGGACTTGGAGCATCCTGGGACAGTGGAAGGTGCCGCTGGATGAGCTTTAATTTCCCTTCCCACCCAAACCCCTCAATGATTCTATGGTTTTCTATACAAAAAGTTGTGAAAAAGGAAGTTTCTCAAACTACTTTGTCATATTTTATTATTTTTATAAGCCAGTGTGCCACGTCCCAAAGTTCAGCAGTGGGAACACCGACGTGCAGCATGGGAACAAGCCCTGATCCATTCCTCTGGCACGCCCTGCTCAGTGGGATCTGGCACAAACAGCACTCTTTGGATGTTCCACCAACTCAGGTTCCTGCCAAGCCCCATCAGAATTAAAGTGCTGGTGTCCCAGCCAGGTGTCCCAGCTAGACCCCACACTCGGGCAGTGCAAACCTTGGCACGAAGGAGATTTCCCCATCCCCATCCCTTGCCCACCAGTCAGGGGTCTGACCTCTCCAAAGTGTCAGATTTCAGTCCCCTCTAAAATTTTTTACAGCTCAGAAGTGCAAAGGGAGCAATGAAACTCTCACTTTTTAATGCTGAGCTCCCCAACAGGGCTGCTGCTCAGGGCAGGGGGTCCTTAGGAGGTTCTCTCCTTCGTGGCCCCCCTCCCTCCTCTTCCTCCCTCATTCCCATGAAAACATCCACTAATGCAGAGAACAACCATTCCACCCAGCCTGAGCACAGGGGAAAAAAAATTAAGCATAGGAAATTTGGAAAGTGTTGATTTTGTTTTAAATCCTTTGTGCAAAGTCTGGTTGGTCTTTACTCATGAAAAACTCAAAAATTACTTTACTTTTTATTTCTCTTCTTGCTTCCTTCCCCAATAGAGTAGTTTGGTGAGTATTGAACAGCTCTGTCACAGGGATTACTGATGTTAATCAGGACCACACAGCCACATTACACAGAAGTTTTTTGTAGGGACTATCCTAAGGAATATAAATTAACAGTGGAGATTGTTCTGGACTGCTGACTGCAGTGCTGGTTACTTTGTGTTAAGAAAACTGCACTGTGCAAATCCCAGGAGCTCCGAGAATGATGACAGGAATGATCAAAGGAAGGCTGGAAATCTATTTATTAATGAAATATAAAGAGATTGGTAGACAACAATTATACCTTAGAAGGAAGCCCATAAGAGAAGATGTGATGCAGTATAAAAAATACTGATCAGCACAGATGAGGCAGATCAAGAGCTTCAGACTCAAAGCACACAATCAATTAAACGCTCGCAAATTCAAAGCAGATGAAAAGAAATTTTGTGTTGCCCGACCTGAAACTCAGACAAATGAACATTGCTGGGATCTGCACAGCAGCAATATCCCAGATATTTATGTACCATAAAGGAGCAGGATCGCTCCTTGCAAACTCTGGGAGGGGCGTTGCACAGCGAAGCCCATCGCCAACACCATAACCAGAACAAGTTTTAAAGGGAAGATAATTCCCCAAATCCAGTGCTTTTTATGGCCAGTGGTGACCACGGAAGGACAGGGAGCAGGGGTGAGGTGGGCAAGGAGAGGTGCAGCAGTGCTGATGGAGCATCTCAGACACGTTTACTGTGCGCCCGCAGCCACGCATTTTATGAAACTCTGGCTGTCCGACAACGACGTGCTAAAATCACTTGGAAAAAAACCCATTAATTTTGTTGGGAGCCCCTGCTCATAATTATGACCCACCTGACCTTCATTGACCCCAGCAGTGATGCTGGTGGTAAAAGGACGCGCTGGAAGCGGCTGCACATCGGGTTCTGCTCAACTCGAGCTGCCTGAAGAAGGGCCACATAAAAACGCTGTTAAAATAAACTTTGGTAGACAGAGACCTGGTGTAAACCAAGTGTAAACTCTGAGTGGATTTTTACTACACACCCATAAACCTCGGAAAATAAAAGTTTGTGGGGGAAACGGAGAGAAACATCGATCATGGGGACGCCGGGTGCTCCCAGGGTTTGCAGGCACCGGCTCCCCCCTGCAAATCTCACCTTCCTTTCCAAAGCTGTGCCTGCAAATGGCATTCCTGAAACTTCCTTACAGCCTCTTCTATCACAAAATTATTTCAGTGCTGGCGCCCTGCCAGCCCCAGGCCTCAGCCAGCAAGGCAATTCCTTTCCTCCACTTCTTTTCCTCGTGCCCCTCAGGAAAAGCTTCACGGAAAAGGCACAGCTTTTGTTGGTTGTAGCCCATCAAGATCCCAAAATTGCTCCTAATTGTAACATTTGTAATTACTTCTAGCTTTTAATTTTTATAATGAGTCTTCATAGTTCTGTTGGCCAGAGGGAAAATTTTCATCCCAAATGTGCCCAACTGTCAAAATTGACATTGCACTTCAGGTAAAAAAAAAAAAAAAAAAGGCTTTTAAGAAGTCATAAAGTTTACTTATTGAAAATTAGAAATGAATATTTATTGTCAGGTTTCCATCGGAGATTGAAACCTTTTATTTAACACTGGCTGGAAGTGTAAATTATTCAAATGTTTACATTTGAATGCTGCTGGGCTCTAATGATTCCATTTTCTGCAGTGTGCTAGGGGTAAGATAATGAAAAGCTTCATCAGAGGGTTAAGCAAACATCCAGCTGCAAGTTTCATGGCAGGGGAAAAGGTTCAATTCAGGCAGCCCTGTGCTCCTTGCAGCCTTTCAGTACCTGAAAGCAGCCACAAGGAAGATGGAGAGAGATTTTGCAAGGGCCTGGAGTGCCAGAAAAAGGGGGAATGGCTTCCCTCTGCCAGAGGGCAGGGTTAGATGGGATACTGGGAAGGAATTCTTCCCCGTGAGGGTGGGATGACCCTGGCATGGTTTGGGAAGGAAAAGAATGACGCAGCCATAAATAGGCAAGAAGCACACTTGGAGTTTGGGTGTCTGAAAGGTTTTTTAAGGCCATGAAGGTGCCGAATGGAGAAAGAGTTCGGAACTTTCTAGTGCCGCAGTTTTTAATTTTTTACATAATTTTATTGGAGAGGTAACCGGGAAGGTGACTCAGAGAGGACAAACTGGGCTGGCTGGGAACACAGGCAATATTTTCTGCCTTAACTGAGGCTTTTCTGAACTTCAGCCATGCCATTAGGTGGTTAATTTTTCCCCTCTCCAGGGTTTTCATGGGATATCCTGTTCATGCATCCAGAGCCTACTATACACATGACGGGAGTTTCTTGTATTTAAAGAAAAAACAAAAAACACACACACTCAAGGAGAAAAATGTTTTTTAACCAGTTAAGACAATTTTTTCTACCTCATAAAGAACCAGAAAGAGGCAAAAGCCCAATTTTCCCACCGTTCCCACCTCAGCTCCAGCCCTCACCTGTCAGGCACAGCCCAAAGCTCTGCAGCTGCCCCTGTATTTTCTGCCAGTATAATTTTTTTAAATACACAAATATTATACTCCAGGGCATGTTTTGCTGGGCCAACAATACATGCCTCACTTTTATTGTGAGGCACAAGCCCTTCGGTTTCATGTCTTTTGACCTCCCAAGAAATGTATTAATGACCCTATAAAGCTCTCTCTGGCACGTATTCATATTAATACAATATACTCCTTTGTTTTTTTATATTACATAATAAAAGGGGGGCAAGAGGGGGGGGGAAAAAAAAGACAGTTGTTTCAATATCCTTCCACCACAGAGCACAGTTCAGTGGGAAAATAAACCAAAAACAGTGATCCGAAGAGGGGTAGCTGACATTAAGCCAAATTTTAGGCTTATTTCTGTTCCTACGTATTTTGTCTTGCTTTCAGTTGTGACTGTGCTCCATCCAAAATCCAGCTGCTGCTTTTGGATGCCCGCTGAAGGAAGCAGCTCCCTCTGAGCAGCGTCCAGGGCCAGCCACAGGAGCAGCTTTAGGTAACAGCTTCCCCTCCCTCCACCTGGGTCTCAGTCCCAGGCACCCCATTCCAGCAGTTTCCTTCCACCTGGAGCTGGGGAATGGCTCTGAAGGATGAGGGTGGAGCAAAGGGAAAGATCTGAGCCTTCAATGAGTGCGCGATTTGGGCCTTAAAAAATAAGCAAACTATAAAAATAATTGTGGAAGTAGCTTCTGCCCCCGCTTCCTCAAGTTAATTTTTTTTCCCATTCCCTTTCATTATTTATTCCCAGAATAATTTAAATTAATTTTCTGGAGGCTTGGTTCACTGTTTGGGCTGCTCCTTGATCCTGTGAGCACACTGGGAGTAAGTTTGGCTGTGACTGGTTCACGTTGCTCAACACAGGACATCTTCCAGTGCTCCAATCCTGCTTTTTTGACAGAATTAAAATTCAGCCAAATCAGAGTTTGGCTGAACTAAAATCCCTATCAAAAGCTCACCCCCGATATTGCCATGTAATTGTCTGTCCCTCATTAGCACATAAATCTCTCACCCCTCACTGGTGGCTCAGCTCCAAGCAAAGCCAGTGATTGATTTATATCCAACTGATACAAACTGGGTAAGTTTTAACTAATCTTTCAATTAATCTAAATCCACGATAAAAAATCAAATTGCAAACTTGAAGTGAGAACGCCAAAGGCTGTCCCAGACTTCTGAAGAAGATCACAGTGCTCCAAAACCACAAAAACAAACAGAATAATGATTATTTTTGCCGTTTAAAAGACAAACCAGCCCCAATTTGGACTTCAGTGTCCTCAGGACGGCTTCAACATGGGAAAGAAGGGCAAATCTGGCCTTGCTCCTACTTAACTCTGGGAATTTTTCCTCGTACTTTGAAAGGAAAACATCACAGTTCATAAAGTGTGGCCTTTTTGTTAAAACAGAACTACTTTTTTCCTCCTAGCACTTCCAAAAAAATACTTCAGAAGTTAATAGAAGTGATTTAGCCAACAGCTCTTTTGAAGGGAAGTCCCCAAGTTGAACTCCAAATTTTGATAAAGTGGAGAAAGTGTCACCCACAAAATAATAGAAAACACTCCACACACCTCAAGAACTCTAAGAGAGCATTTTCCAACATTTTAAACTTCCTAGCAGCATCTTAGCTTTTGTTTATCTTTGATATTTAAGGCAAAATAGATGGGAATATTCATAATTAATAATGAGTAAACCAAGAGTTTAGTCTTTTTATTAATTTTTAAATTTAGAAAATTATTAAAAAACATGAAGCTGAAGTTATTTGGCAGGCGCCTTGCAATGCACATAAATAAATCTCTTTCAGCAAGTCCCCAAGGGTTTTAGGCAAAACTTTGTGAATGCCAAAGAGGAAATCTAAAAACAATTTCTGGCTTGGTAGTTGAGCCAAAAAAATGGACATCAGGTCCAAAATACAGTATGAAATATGAGTTTTTGTGCTCAAGAATGAAGTGAGGGATGTTTTCAGCTCAGGACTGTCTAAGGAGCTTCCCAGTGAACCAGAGTAACAAAGATTTTAACCATTAACCATTTAGCCATCAGCAAGAGCCTCACCGTAGGGATTTTATTGCTGTTCCTTGGAGGGAATCGTGGACAACGAGGGGCACTGGGTTTGGGGTTTTTTTGTTTTGGTGAGCAAAACATTTTGTGGGAACTTTCCCAGCCATTTTTAATTCAGGTCAATACACAGAGAGGCATCAGTGGTCTAGAGAGGATTCACCAGCAGGGCTGTGTTGGCTTCTCCAGAGAGGATATCCAGCTCATTCCACTGGGATCCCAGTGACATCTTTAAATTCCTTCTCCAACATCAATGAGCCAAATTTCAGGGCAAGCTGAGAGAGAAATAGGAAAACAGCTCCATGCTGAATATCCCACAGAGCGTTTGGAAATGGGGGCAAGTCTGGTGACCATCAGGCTTTAGAAATCAAACTCTGAGCCACCTGCTCTATGGACCCATGGCAGGGGGTGGAACTCTGAGCTTTAAGGTCCCAACCCAAACCAGTCTGTGATCCTGTGGCTGTGGCTCTTGATGCTCCGAAGTCACCAGTGCAGATTTGGGGAAAATCCTGTCACAGCTGGTCTGTTCTTCTTTACCTCACCCAGGCAACACATCAGGGACACACAGATCTGAATATCCCCCAGGCTCCTCAGTTTACAAACTCACCAACATCTGTGCAAAAGACCAAGCTTTGCATGTGGGGTTACAACCTGCTTGTTCCAGCAGAGGAAACCTTTGTGGGCTTTGCAGGAAATGTGGCACCAAAGGTGGTAAGAAAACCTGCGTGGGAGAAAGTTCTCCAAACAAGGTTGCGTTTTTAACCAATGCATCAGTCATGGCAAAGGTCATCAAGCCCTGGAATTGACTTCCCAAGGAAGTGGTAGAGCCACCACTACTGGAAGTGTTCAAAATGCGTGGAGATGTGGCACTTGAGGACAGGGTTTAGTGGTGACTGTGCTGGAGGTGCTGGTTGATGGTTGCACTCGAGGTCTTTTCCAACCTCAAGGATTCCACAATCATCACTTTTAGTGAAGATTTGCTGCTTTGTCTCAGTTGATGGCAACCTTTAGTTACAAAAGAAACCTGAATTGGATCTCTCAACATGCTGCCACCTGAATTTCCACTCAGCTCCTACCAGTGCCCTCCCCGCCAGCCCAGTTACACCAGCATGGGCACACAGGGGAGTGAGGTGGGAAGCAGAAAGAAAACATCTTTCTGGGGGATTGCCAGAATTCTAAGAATCATCTTCTACCTAATTTTCACAGATATCTGATCCAAAAAGCATCCACTGCCATTGAGTGAGCACAAAACCAGCAAATACCTTATGGAAAATCTCCACTTGTGCTGCCATTTCCCCTGATGCAGAAGAACAGTGGTTTCCTGCACACAAATATGAAAACTAATATATTTTACAGAGCCCCAACTCTCTTCGTTCTCCTTGCATGATAAACTATAGTTCTGGAGGGACAAACTTGCTGGAATCACACACAGACTTCAGCTCTCTGTGACTATTGGCTGTCTGCAGCCTCTGCCCCTGCAAGGAAATTTGCATCTTCAAACAAAACATCAGCAGAATTGACAGATTCTTGTTTAAATAAGGTTTGTTCCAGCTTTGAGATCTCTAACTATTGTTATCAACAATACAAATGAGGGTTTATGGAAAGAGGATATTTTAATTCTTTCCTTCCCTTGATTAAAAACATTGTATGGCTCACTGCAAATCACAGAGTTGTGATTTTGAAATTCCTGTAGACAGCAGCTCCCAGCACGCTGCTCTTTTATGCATCACGTCACTTCCTGGCTGCCTTTTGCTGAAAATCAATATAACAAAATCAAATATACCCCCCAAAAATTCCACTGGAAATACTCCTTCACCAGAGCTGGTTTGCAAGTGAGTGATTCTTGGGGAAAAAACTCTGTGTATTTTTGAAAAGGGCTCATGTTGATTCTTTAACTTCTTTTCTGCCTCTGTCAAGGTTGGGATTGAAGCACTCGAGATGGTATTTCATGTTCAGACTCAGTTGTTTATTATTTCTTATCTATATTACAGTCCTGCAAGTCATGAGTTTTACAGCATTCTACTAAGAGGATACAAAATGCCTAACTATCTTTTTTTACAAGGTCTTTTAAGGATAAACTGTCTAATTAAGAAATGAAACCTAAATTATTTTTACTTTTAACCCAATAACTAATCGTCCGAAGTCTGCAATGTGAACTTTTCTGACCAATTACATAACACCAATGAAGAAGAAGGTGAAGATGAAGGCTTCCTCCACAGCCTCACGTCAAATGTCATGTTCTCTTGAGGGCCTGTGCCTTTCAGCACAGAAAGTTTAAAATTCTCAGCATCCAGGGTTCCCGCATCCTTGCATTTGCATTGCCCAGCTGGATTAAAAATCCTCACAGAGGTTTCTCTGGTGGCAATGTAAAGTTAAAAACATTTCCTGAGCATCTACACCAGGAACCTCCCAGTCTTTCTCTCATCCTCCCACCTCTGTAGTTAAACCCAAGGTTTAATCTCTGAGCATCAGTGATCCTGATTTGTTCAGTTTGCTGGGATTGGTGGAGCTCATTTCTGACAGAAACTTTGTGGGAGGGTCTGGGAGACACAATGAGCCCAATGACACCCACATGAGACATTCTCTGCACAGGAAAATTGTCTGGGAGAAAAAGAAGCCACTCGTGGTTTTTTGTTAATGGATAAAATTCATTTATTGAAGCTGTTATGAAAAGCCTGTTTATTTACAGAATCAGAGTCACAGGATGGTGTGGGTTGGAAGGACCTTAAAGCTCATTTTCCACTAGACCAGGTTGCCCAATTCCCCATCCAGCACTTCCAGGGATGGGCCATCCACAACTTCTCTGTGCAACATAAT